>JAVGVS010000720.1:3703-125724 GCA_032718565.1 Distichodus sexfasciatus
GAAAGCTCCGACCTGCATGTCTTCCACTCAAATCATGGCTTGTGGTTTGGAACATGTTGTAAGAAATAGAAGCACAAATAAACCAGACAATGTGTTGTTTTAATGAGCATTTTATTGAATGCTGATTGTTTGTATAGAACAGGTCGTCTGTCAGTTTAGTATTTTAATAGCCTGATTTTGAGCACAGCACTTGCTGCCCCACCACCCTGAGACCGCCCGATTTCACCTGATCTCGGATGCTGAGCATTAGAGGTCGACCGATATATCCCTCAGCCGATATACACTACTCACAATAAGTTAGGGATATTGTGAGAGACTTAGTGGATGTCATACATACAGTGTTTGTTTCACTTCAGACATTTTTGGGATAGGGAGGCAATTGTATTGGGGTGATAGACACACCTCATTTTGTATTTTCCATGTACTGGTCTCATTGTGTACAGGTGTGCCTTATATTGGAGTCAATACCAAAAGACAACCTTTTTCAATGTGGCATCAATTTCAACATTCTGTGGGTATAAAAAGCTGGTATTGTCAGTAAGTCATTCCAAGTTCATCATTCAAACAGCCATGAACACACGATGTCACTTAACGGACGAGCAGCGCCACCTGGCCATGGCGCGCCTTCGGGTCGGTGGCAGGCAGTCAGATGTTGCTCGTGAACTTGGTGTGTCTCAAAGTGTCATCAGCAGACTTGCATCAAGACACAGAACTACTGGCAGAGTTCATGACAGACCCAGGAGTGGAGCCCCACGAGTGACAGACCGCAACGATGACCAGTACCTAAGGACCTATGCACTCAGACATCGTTATGCAACTGCCACACAGCTACAGGCCCGTTTACGAGATGCGAAGGGTACTAGGGTTTCCAGACAAACCATTCGCAACCGACTCCACCGCTTTAGCTTGAATGCCAGACGACCGTTGCAGGTGACTCCACTGACACCAAGACACCGCCGTGAACGTTTGCAGTGGGCAGAAGACCATGTGACCTGGACAACCTACCATCCTGTTCACTGATGAGTGTCAGGTCACCTTGCACAGAAATGATGGTCGTCATTGTTGCTGGAGAAGGCGAGGTGAGCGATACGCTGACCTTCAACACAGTAGAGAGATGAATGAGGCCATACGCTGACCTGAACCCCATAGAGCACGTCTGGGACCAGTTGAAGCAGAGACTGGATGATCGTACCCCACCCCCACGTGACCTGGCAGAACTGCGTGTAGCACTTGTGGAAGAGTGGAACGCATTACCTCAGAACATCATGAGGCTAGTGAGGAGCATGAGACGTCGCTGTCAAGCTGTCATTGCGGCAAATGGTGGAAACACCCGTTACTGACATTGTCAATTTTTGTTATTTGGGGCTATCCCTGTTATTGTCTAAATTTTTGGGGTAATAAATATTAAACTAATGAAAATGGTGTTTCTTCTCATACATTATTAATAATATCAAAGGGAACTTTTACTTATTTCATTAAAATTCAAAGCAAATAGGAAAAGCACTCATGTAAATAACAATATCCCTAACTTATTGTGAGTAGTATATATGGGGCCGATATTTAGCATTTTTTACGATATCGGCCGATATCCGAGTTTAGTTCTCAAGAGCGGTTTTGCGCTGCACCGAGCACAGCGCAAGCGTGGCGCACCGCGGTCAAAGAACTTGGTGTTTTTTACAGTCTCAACTATGGAACCGGGGTTGCTGAGGGGTGTGTGGGTGGGGCGAGTTTTCCTGAAGTCGACAATCATTTCCTTGGTTTTGTCCACATTCAGCGACAGGTTGTTCTTACTGCACCAGGCAGCCAGCCGCTGAACCTCATCTCCGTATGCCAACTCATCATGGTTGCTGATGAGCCCCACCGCAGTTGTGTCGTCGGCGAATTTGATGATGTGATTTGAGCTGTGAAGGGCGGTGCAGTCGTGAGTCGGGAGCGTGAACAGTAGTGGACTGAGAATGCAGCTCTGAGGAGCTCCTGTGTCTGATGGTGCTGGAAACGTTGTCGCTGATCCAGATGGACTGAGGCCTCTCTTACCTCTTTTCCACTACACACTACGGTGCTGGTGCCAGGTGCCGGTTCCGGTGCTCGGCCGGTGCTGAACTGAGGACCAGCCGAGAACCGGCCCTCATTTACACTGACCAGGGAGCTCAGCGGGAGCCGCATGATAATACGTCACAGGTCACGCCCACTAAACAGAAACAAACATGGCCGAACTCATCTTGTGCTTGCAAATTGTTCTCCACACTTTGAGGATTTATTCCAATATCCAAAGGCAGCTAATTCAGCGTGTTTTGCAGTTGAAAGAGATCGACACAAACAGTGATTATGTGCAAGACGACTGGTAAGTTCTGACACACCGTTAACTACAATGTGTTTTTTGTTAGCCAGACTAGCATTAGCTCGAATGCTAATGGCAATGCTATCTAACTATACTTTTGTTGTTTTTCTTTTTCAACACATAATTTATGCAGTAGATGACATTACAAATTTAAAATTTCAGATTGCCTCACGACTTCGTGTGCGATATAAATCACCGGTGATGTGGATGTTGCCACAAGCACAGCAGTGGTGGGATTCTATTGTTCCCGATTTCAGGCCAGCACAGTTTACTGAAAACTTCAGAGTCTCGCAGGAGTCTTTTGAATACATCTGTTGGCAGCTGAGTACAATGGGGAAAAGAAACACTACATACCGCTTGTGTGTGCCACTAAGAAAACGAGTCGCTATTGCCATCTGGAAGCTGGCAACCGGCGGCGAGTACAGAACAATGAGCCATCTTTTTGGAGTAGGCATATCCACCGTGTACAATTGTGTGCAGGACTTTTGTGATGCTGTGATTAGAGTACTTCTCCCTCAACACATTAAATTTCCAGATCCAGTAAAGTTTGTGGAAATGGCAAATTTTTTCGAAAGCTGCTGAGGACTGCCACAGTGTGTGGGGGCAATAGATGGAAGTCACATACCTATAATTGCACCGGAAGAGTACCCAGGTGATTACTTTACCCGTAAAGGATGGCATTCAGTTGTTTTACAAGCTGTTGTAAATGGAAAAGGACAATTCTGGGATATTTGTGTTGTATTTCCTGGCAGTGTTCATGATGCAAGGGTGTTAAAACAGTCATACGTATGGGAAAGGCTAACTGATGGTGACGTTTTAAGCCAAAACAAAGTAAATATCTGTGACTGTGATGGTCATTACTTAATCTGTGACCCTGCCTACCCCCTGCAAAACTGGCTGATGAAGCCATTTTCAGACATTGGCAGATTAACCGTACAACAACAAAAGTATAACTACAGAATAAGCAGTGCAAGGTCAGTCATGGAAATGAGCTTCGGGAGGTTAAAAGGACGATGGAGATGTCTGATGAAAAGGAATGATTATAAACTTGACCTTACAAAGAAGATGGTGTTGGCCTGCTGTGTGCTGCACATGTGTAAGGAGCATGGTGACAACTTCACTGAAGATCTTTGTGCCATGCATGTCAATACACAGCCTCCTCTTCAGGCAGTACCTGAACATGGACATCCAGAAGGAGCTGATGTAAGAGCTGCATTAATGGACTACTTCAATAGACAAGACCAGTAGATCTGTAGTGTTTTACTGAAATGCAACAGTGCTGTCAGATTCGTCAGTGATCTGGTTAGGATTTAACGAGAAGAACAGATGTGAACAAACCTTAACGGAAAGTTCCGTGATTCGGCCAGTGATCTGATTAGGATATAAACTGAATGTCACACTTCAGTGATCTGGTTAGGATGTAACGAATTGCTACTTGTTAGGACTTGTAGCGTGGAGGTTAACCCAAACGGGGCTGAGTAGTTAGGATAAACACGCAAGTTGATTTAAGAACTCTCTTACAAGAAGAGCTAGGATTCCCACAAAGAATCCGCGTTCTAAGGACACACACTCTAATCAAAGAGATAACCAAATAACTGGAGTACTCACAGTTGAAGCTGATATACATCAGATGAGGGCTGGAGACTCAATGACAGAGTGAGCGGGGCGAGGAAATGGCTTCCTTAAATCCCCTTTGAACTGCGACCGGCCGCGGGAGTGAGTGCGCGTGACAAGTGCAAACAATTAAACAACATGTTCAGCACATAGGCTGATACAGAAGTGGCAATACAAATAAAGTGCAAACATTTATGAAAATAAACTGTAAATACAAAAATAAATAACAAAAACATTAACAACTGTGTGTTGTCTGGTTTTTCTCCATAACCACAACCATTCATTCCAAAAGGCCCAGCATAGCACCTGAGGCCTCATCCATTTTTGTAAGAATGGCCTCATTCATCTCTCTACTGTGTTGAAGGAACTGCTCATCTGATCTTTCCAAAATCAAGCAGGTCCTCGTTGTCATGTTCTCTTCTTATTCTTAGCTGTGTAATGACACACAAAAATAGGACGATAAGCAAACTGCTTTATTATATAAAACATGACACAGTTATATTGAAGTTTTATTACATTTTGCCATTACTGGGAAACTGGCGACTGAACAATGCTTACCTTTCCTTCGGGGTTGTGTAGAAGAGAATGCGTCACTTGAAGGTGAGGATGCACTGCATTCCTCAAGATCTTCAGGGCTCCCCACAATTTGAGTCTAAATATCAATAGTATTGAAAACAAATATCAAGTTCATATTTTCAGTTTGGTCAGTTTTTGTACACAGTAACAACGCATTAATGCCTTCCCTACTTCAAGGTTTTACATGTTGCATAGCTAACATTAAAGAAATTAATCAAGTAGCTTAGCTTACTGAAAGCCGATGTAGAAGGAAAGACAATTTCCTGGAGCATTGCTGTTGCCGAATTTAATGCCCCAGTAAGTTGGTTTGATGGTCTGTGCCCCAGCACCGAATCCATTAAATCATAATAAAAATCTTTTGGACCTCCACCGCTGCCACTTTTACATAGCCCCTTCTTTTTGTCCCTGTAGTCTTTCTTCAGTTTTTTTAGCTTGTTGACTATTTGGTCGGTTGTTCGTACAAAGCCTGCAGTGTTGAGTTCTTCCCTTATCTCTTCATATACTTTCCTCATTTTTTGGGCACTTTCCAATTTCTGCTGCATCTCTGTCGACGTCCAAATAGCTAGAAGAGCTTTAATTTCGTCTGCGCTCCACGATACTGGAGTTTGGCTCTCCGCCATCTTCTCTTCTAATGCTACCTATCACTCCGCCCACCTGTTATGACGTCATGGGTTCTCGCAAAGTTTAGGGGCCGGTTCAGAGCCGGTTTTAGGGCACCGGCACCAATTTCTGTTCTGTGGAAAAGTGTGGCACCGGTTCCAGAATTGGGAACTGGCACGGAACTGGCACGGGAACCAGAGCAGTGGAAAAGGGGCTCCAGACAGGAAATCCAGTATCCAGTTGCAAAGTGAGGTGCTCAGTCCCAATCCGCTCAGTTTCACAGTCTTTGGGGAATGACTGTGTTGAATGCTGAACTAATGCTGAACTATTGGTATAGGTTCCTTTTCTAGTGACTGTAGGGTTCTAGCTCAGTGGTAGAGTGCACACTGCTGTAATGCATAAAACGTACTCGGTTACTTACGTAACCTCGGTTCCCTGAGATATGGGAACGAGTACTGCGTCGTAAGACGCTATGGGGAAAACTCCTTTTTCCTCTTCGACTGAAGCCTTTTTTTCAATCACACAGTGCAACTGCATGCTGATTGGTTTGTCAAAGTTAACCTGATCTAACCAATCAACTGACGGCGGTAATGAGTCGGCCAGTGGCCGTGCCGCTTTACCGGGTGCCGACATTTGCATGGGCCATTTCGCCATCAAGTTCAGATTTTTCTTGCGAAGCATCTGAGGCATGCAGCACATGGCATGGCAAGGAACGCAGTACTCGTTCCCATATCTCAGGGAACCGAGGTTACGTAAGTAACCGAGTACGTTCCCTTTCGATATTTCACTCGTACTGCGTCGTAAGACACTATGGGGAACCAGTACAATCCCGCCATGCCATAATCGGGTGCGACTCAATATGACGCCCAAGGGGAAAAACCCCGGGGGAACGTCAAAAAATTACACCAAGCACAGGGCAAGCCACGAAGGGGGCCGCTGTGGCTCAGGTGTCGCCCTGCAGGTGCCTGAACGGGCCCGAGAACTAGGGACTCGCACCAAACAGGTCGAGTAGCCCATAAAACCATTCAGTCAGTCCCATTGGACAGACTTAAATTGACAAAACTCTGGACTGCAGAGCAGGTTATAAAACCTGACAAATGTGGACGGCGAGGACCAGCCTCACAAATCTCCAAAATTGAGACCCCGCTCGACCACGCCCAGGAAGAGGCCATGCCTCTGGTGGAGTGGGCTCTGACTCCAAAGGGGCACTGCATCCCCAAGAAGAAATAAGCCAATGTAATGGCCTCCACAATCCACTTGGAAAGCCTCTGCTTCGTAACCGGAAGGCCCTTGGCCCGGTTACCGAAGCCGACAAAAAGCTGTTCTGAGCTCCTGAACAAGGCAGAATGTGCTACGTAAGCCCTCAGGGCCCTAACGGGGCAGAGCAGGTGCAAGTCCTGGTCGTCCACCGAGGCAGGCAGGGCGGAGAGACTTATGACCTGGGCATTGAACAGAGTTGAGAGCACCTTAGGCACATAACCCAGTCTTGGTTTCAGGACGACTCTGGAGTCGTTTGGCCCGAATTCCAGGCAAGACGGGTTGACAGACAGTGCTTGCAAGTCACCCACCTGCTTGACAGACGCCAGTGCCAGGAGTAGGGCAGTCTTAAGCGAGAGCGCTTTCAAGCTCAAGGAGTGCAGAGGTTTGAATGGGGCCCCTTTCAGGGCCCTTAGCACAGTGGATAAGTCCCATGAGACCGTATGAGGGCGCGGAGGGTGCAACCGCCTGGCGCCTCTCAAAAATTGGATAACCGCGCTGTGCCTGCCGACCGAGCGCCCCACAATAGGGGCATGAAAGGCCGTTATTGCCAAAGCATAAACCTTGACGGTCGAGGGAGAACGCTGCTTGTCCAGCAACTCTTGCAGGAACGATAAGACCACCGAGACCTCTGAGGAGACCGGATCAAAGTTCCGGTCCCAGCACCATGCCTCAAAGAGAGCCCATTTCA
Source organism: Distichodus sexfasciatus (assembly GCA_032718565.1). Lineage (NCBI taxonomy): Eukaryota > Metazoa > Chordata > Actinopteri > Characiformes > Distichodontidae > Distichodus > Distichodus sexfasciatus. The sequence continues at coordinate 10,780 of JAVGVS010000720.1, forward strand.
AAGCGTAGAGCCGCCGTGTAGACGGGTCTCTAGCCTCAGTCATGGTGTTCAGGACGTGCTCCGGGAGGCCCAAAGGTGCCCATTGAGTGGCCAGACATGAAGGGCCCACAGCTCGGGCCGCGGCTGCCACAGCAAGCCGTTCGCTTGAGAGAGGAGGTCCCGCCTCAAGGGATTTGGCCACGGGGCTGTCTCCAACAACTGGAACAGCTCCGACACCCACGGCTGGTTCCTCCAGAAGGGGGCTACCAGGAGAAGCCTGAGTTTGCGCTCCCTGACTCGTCTGAGTACCTGTGGTAACAGAGCGACCGGAGGGAATGCATAAAGCGGAAGGTCTGGCCACTCGTGGGCCAGAGCATCCATGCTTCTCGTAAAGTAAAGTGGGCAGTGAGAGTTGTCTTTGGAGGCGAAGAGGTCGACTCGCACCCTGCCGAAGGTGTCCCAAATCCTCTGAACCACGAGGGGGTGGAGCGTCCAGTTTTCTGATGAGACATTGCTCCTTGACAGCATGTCTGCCCCTTGGTTCAATTTGCCCGGCACGTACGATGCCCTGAGCGAGCGCAGGTTGACCTGGGCCCATATCAAAAGGCGTTTTGCAAGTGCAAAGAGGCGCCTCGAGACAATTCCGCCATGGTGATTCATGTAGGACACCACTGAGCGGCTGTCCGAGTGCACCAGCACATGGTGCCCCTTCAGTTCTGGCAGGAAGGCTTGGCAGGCACGGCACACTGCGAGCATCTCAAGGCAGTTGATGTGCAGCCCCGCCTCCTCCCTGGACCAAGGGCCGGAGGCCGGTTTGGCTTCGCACAGCGCTCCCCAACCCATGTTGGAAGCGTTCGTCGAGACCACCTTCCTCCTGTGTGCCGCGTCCAGGCGCACCCCTTGGGCTAGCCAGTGAGGGTCCTTCCAATGGATCAGGGCTGCGACACAGGCCTGAGTTACCGCTATGTGGTGGCGCCCTTGGCGCCATGCCGCGAATGGAACCCTCTGCTTCAACCAAAACTGGATGGGATGCATGTAAAGCAGACCCAGCCGAAGTACCGGCGAAGCTGCTGCCATAAGGCCCAGAATCCTCTGGAAGGCCTTGAGTGGGTGCGAGGAGCCCTCCACGAAGGTAGCTGTGCGGTTCTGAATTGACTCAGCTCGCTCCGCTGAAAGACTCGCGTTCATTCGCACAGAGTCGATTACTATCCCCAGGAACGAGATATGTTGGCTGGGTAATAGGATGCTCTTGGAAAAATTGACCCTGAGCCCCAGACGCTCCAAGTGGCTGAGGAGAAGGGCCCGATGCGATATCGAAACCGCCTCTGACTGGGCCAGAATGAGCCAGTCGTCGAGGTAGTTGAGGACGCGGACCCCCATCTGTCTCAGAGGGAAGAGCGCCGCGTCCATGCATTGCGTAAAAGTGCGGGGAGCCAGAGATAAACCAAACGGAAGGACCTTGTATTGATATGCCATGCCCTCGAAGGCGAATCTCAGAAAGTGCCTGTGATGGGGGGCAATTTGGATATGAAAGTTCGCATCTTTCAAATCCAGGGACATAAAACAGTCCTCGGGGCAAATTTACGCGAGGATCTGCTTTACGGTCAACATTCTGAACGGCCGCTTGACCAGGGCATGGTTCAGAAGCCTGAGGTCCAAAATCGGTCGGAGACCGCCATCTTTTTTGGGGACGAGGAAATACCGGCTGTAAAAGCCTGACTCGCTTTGAGCTGGGGAAGATCTCTATGGCTCCTTTTCCCAGCAAGTTGGCCACCTCGGCGCGGAGAATGCTTTGAGCGGTCTCATCGCGCACATGAGTGGGGACCATGCCGCGAAAGCGGAGGGATCTGCGACCAAACTGTAAGGTGTAACCTCATCTTATTGTACCCATCACCCAGTCTGACACCGTGGGGATGGCCTGCCAGGCCTCGGCCTGCTGGGACAGTGGAAGAACGAGGTTTATTGATTGGTTGCCCAGGGGCAGCGAATCTGACATGTGAGGAAGAGGAAAATTGCTCTTTTTGTGAGGTGTGTTTTTTGTTTTTATTTCCACTATCACAACAGTTGGACAGCCAGGCACTTGTATGGGCCGGGCAGGAGCCGAAGACACACTCACCTCTGCACCCGGCGGCGAGCGGGGTGGTGAGAGGTTGGCGCAAAGCCACTTGAGGGATGGTCTGGCTGCAGCAGGACTCAACCCCTTCCTCTCCCTGCTTGGGCGTTCAGGAGGACTTCCTGGGTGTGGGGTCCATGGCGATCTTGGGCCGGGGACCTGCACGCTGGATGGAGAAGCGCCTCGCCGAATACGAGCATGCTCTCTCCTGACGCTCCTTATGTCATGGATCCGGAGCGGGAGGGACAGGAGCAGCAGGCTGCCAAATCGGCTCTGACCTGTGACGCATAGCCTGGGATGACTTCTGAGCCTCAGTGAAGCGCTCGGCGAAGCCCTCAACTGCCGATCCGAAGAGGCCACCCGGAGAGACGGGAGCATCGAGGAACGGGACCTTATCCGGCTCCTTCATCTCTGTCAGCGTCAAAGATGGCGCTCCAGAACCACCAAGCTCGACATCGAGTGACCGATGGCTTGGGCTGTGGCCTTGGTGGCACGAGGAGCCAGGTCCGTCGCATTTCGCAGGTCGGTGAGGGAAGAGGCATCGAGACCGGTTTCTTCTGAGGCGAGCATCTTTGCCTGGAACACCTGCAGCACAGCCATGGAATGCAGGGCTGAAGCGGCCTGGCCGGCGGCGGCGGCGTAAGCATGGCTAGCAAGCGCCGACATGGTTCTGCAGGGCTTGGAGGGGTGGTTCACCTTGGCCTTCCATCCAATGGTCGAGGGCGGGTGCATGTAGCCCTTCTCCTCGGTGTCGTCCACGGACGAGAGCGCGGTAGAGGAGGAAGACCGGACCCTCGACGAGTAAGGGGCGCGCCACGCCTTGGTGAGCTCATCGTGGACTTCGGGGAAGAAGGGGGCCGAGCATTGTTGGGGGGCCTGCTGGCGCCCCGGAAGAAACCACTCATCCAGCCTGCTTCGCCAAGTTCAGCGTGGGCGCATTTATAGAGGCGGTTGCACCTCCCCACCAAATCTGGCACCAGTAAGCGGCCGCGGCCATTGGCTGACTCATTACACGCCGTCCAGTTGATTGGTTAGATCAAGTTAACGACAAGCCAATCAGCGTGCGAAGCGATACCAGTTAATATGATTCGTCTTGGCCTAAGAAATAAGATGGTATAAAGATTTTAGAATTGAATGACCCGCGATTCAAAAAGTTATTCTGAGCAGCATAATAGCTTATTAAGCGCCATCAGAGTGGTGAAATTAGTTACAATTATTATTATTTTGGCCTGAATAATGCGTGAGGTTTAAACTTCTGTTGAAATATGGGTAAAGAGTAGGCAATTTTTCCTCAGTATTGGGTAGAGTCAAGGTCCTACCTGCAAATTTACAAAGCTGTTGCCCACCCAGGCGAATTTCTATGACACTGGGTGTATGGGTTTTACCGGGTCTACATAAAACCGAGCCATTTATTTGTGTATTACATAAAAATGAAGACCTAAATTAAAAATGTGCTCAATCATAATTAAAGAAGAGTGTCTTGAGATTCAAATGATACCAGTTGCATGCAGATTGGACAAAAATCCAGGGATGAGTTCGAAAAAAGGATGGGATTTCATTTTATGCAAATTAGCGAAAAAAAATCAATCTGACGAAATAGATGTAGGTCTAAAGCCATTAGTCTTAAACCAAAGAGATAAGATGATATAAGATTTTTAGAATCAAAGCTCACGGTTCACCATTTATTCGGCAAAAATGCTTTTTTTTTTTTTGGAAAAATTGCAAAATAAGCTGTTTGGTGCAATTCTTTTGCCTGTGAGTAGTGGGTGAATTGCGGACCTACCTGCCAAATTTCAAATCTGTGCGTCTTACCATTTTTTTCCTCTAGCAGCGTTTGAGGCGAAAAAAAATCGGCGCAATAACAATAGGGGGCCACGCAGTAATAAACTTATGATATCACATCTAAAACATAGTATTTAACTGGGGGAACCTACAACTCACTCAATATAGCGCAAATACAACGTTTTATCACTTTTATTGCGGACACACAACAGCCCAACTTACCCTGCAGCAGTGACAATTTCCTTCTGCAAACCCACTACACAAAGCTATACAGCGCTATTTACAATAAAATCCGACCCATTTATGCAGGGTTTAACAATAGACATTTAAATGGAACAATATCGCTCTGTTACATACACCGTGGTGTAACCTCTTTCGAAGCGAGCATGGAATTAAGTCTCCCAGTCTCCTTCACCCCCACTGATTTAGGAAAGACATTTCATCCAGAGACAGGTTTATGTGCGCTAGCATGTCACACAGGTGACACGCGACATGGTGAGGTGCAGTGCAAAATGTTCATTTCAAAAAACACAGAACATAAACTAGGCACGAAGGCCACAAACAAAACAGAAAATTCTTCTTTGAAAACCCACACAGCATGCCGACGTAAAGAGGGTAGTGTGAGGGTGGACCAACAAGAATCACTGGTGCGTTAGGCATGGGTCTGTCTGCAGCAGCTAAGGTTACATGCAGCACGCGAGATCTTCTACGGCGGCTGCAGGAATGGAAAAAAAAACGGCTGCCATCAAGCGGACAACACACTGCAAGTAGTCATAGATCTGCAGTGGCTGAACTACTTGGTCTGGTGTTCCTGTGTTCTTGCATGAAGAATACAGAGATCGTGAGCAAATTAAAACTTAAAAAATATGCTGCGTTATTTCTATAATCTGATGCCTGTAGTCTGCTTTGGTTTACAGAACAGGGCAGATTAAATTTTTAAACAACTCTTTCTGCGAACACATTTTTTTTATTTTTTCAGATACATAAAGAGGGGTGATTTTAGCCTAGATAAATAAAAGCTTAACCTGCGAGGAGGAATATTAGACAGCCTGTTAATCTGCGATTTTCACATCTGTATTTACCTACATAAGACTGACAGTACAGTTCAACAAACAGGCTAATAGAGAGAGAGTAGGCCTGTTGTGCTAGAATGGCCAGAACTATTTATCTGAAGAAAATCATCCCAAAAAGTACTGACAATGATGTTTGACCAACCGAAATTTGCCTCAAGCAAGTATCAGCAAATAAAGTTTATTGTGTATTCACCAGTCCTTGTACTTTTCTGCTTTATTTTGATTTGATTTAAAACAGTAATTAATATCTACCTTAAAACTATACCTTTTCCACTACAGAATCGCACCAATCAATTGATAATCTACTCATTAAGAATTAATTTAAGGTATTCAACTGTGTTACAGTAGAAATTGAATGAGCTTCTACTCTGACAAAACTTGTATCTGTCTCAGAAGGTTTTGACAATATTACACAGCTTATTTACTCAATAATATGTTGAGTGATGATAGCAGATGTTCCTAAAATATCATGTAACAGATAACAGTTAAATCAAAATAATATTTGTGATAATATGTGAGGTGATGCTAGATGTACACATTCAGAGAGAGAAAACATTTAATATCTTTTTTGTTATTATAAAGAATAGAATATAATAACATGGAAGGAACACTGCCGGGAGAAATTGTAGAATAAATCTATACAAATATCACTGCATACACATTACTTCGTTTACAATAATCAACTCATAATTAGAAACCATTTTCGGTGACTATTGTGAATTCAAAAGTTTTATTTGTCATATCTTGCCAGTGCAGTACAAAGTACAATGCAATTCTTACATGAATGCATTCTTTAGAATAAACTGATTAGAAAAATAAACCAATTTACCTTATTACATTATTACTTAATAAATATACAACTTCTTAAAACTAAAAGTGTGTACTATTAAAAGTGACATTCTTTTTATGATGTTTTGTATTATATTATTAATTGTATTTATTTTAACTTTAACGCCGGAATTGTCTGAAAACCAGTTCTAACTGCTTCACATGACATAAGCAAAAAAAAACAAAAAGTGAAAACATCCAAAATCCAAAGGAAAAAGAAAATTAAAAACAAACAAAAACAAAACAAAAAAAACAAACAAACAGATAAACAAAAACCCTTAGTCACTAAGGTGGAACGAGCCCAGGAGGAGATTTGTTTTTAATGGCTTTGGGGTTTGCTGAAGAGTGTAGTGTGCTGTTGTACATTTCTGTCTAATTATAAATGGAAGGAGTGACTTACTGTTGATATATTTGCATTTGTGAGTGAAATGTTCTACAAGAAAAAAATACCAAATTCACAATATAAAATATATTACCTTCATCCTTTCTAAAGTAATGGAAACCAAATAAGACATGTTTAAAAGAAATTTAAAAATTCCATTGAAATCTGGTGCATAAAGTGATAGCACAATCTGTCTAAATTTGTGGAATGATGACAAAAGCCAAAACAAATGCACAGAGGTTTCTGGGGATCTTTCACAGAATGAACATGCATCATTGAGGACTTTTTGCTCTCTTGAAATAGCAGGTAACGCATCAGAACTTCCTGGGATACAAAGCGTCACATCACGTCATGCCGTCCTAAATTTCTTCAGCCAATAGGACAAGCTGTGTCTTAATGGAGCGGTTTCAGCTTACTGCAGCCGGTTGAGAAGTGCTGGGATCTGTCTTTAAAGGCGTCCTTTGCTCTCACTTGAGTTTTTGTACCATGTGACACGATGGCGCATGATGACATTTTGCAGCGCTGGCTGAAGCCGGACAAAAATCTTACCATGATACTCGTCAATACTGAATCTGCATTGCTTTAAGCCTGCGCTTTAGCGCTGTATCAAGTCAAAGCGCACCCTGTGAAAACTGAGCATATAAAGGGAAGGAAAACAGCCAGAGCAGAAAAATTAATCGGAAAACCAGTCGAAAATTACACAGAATATAATCCGTTAAATAATAAAGGGAACCCGTCAGTTGGAAAAGTTTTTAAAATAAAAAAGAATAATTTTTTATGAAGTGAGTTCAGTAGTAAAGTGGGACTGCATGTCACAGACCACCTGCAATACTGGCGTAGACCACTGGGGAGCAGCGGATCGCCGGTTGAAAACCTCCGTTAAAATCGATTATGAGCTGCCACTGCGTGATGCAGGATCGTCCACATCTGCATCGCGTGCATCGATTATGTGATTAATTTCCAACACCCTATATTTCATCTAGGCTGTAACAGTGGTCACTCGGTTCAATGTCATGGTTTAGAGCTTTTTGGGAGATTCCTCATCCTTTTTGTCGAGGTCCGTCTTGTCCAGCTGTATCTCTTTCAGTCTGCAAGCTCTGTATTTTATAGTTGACAAGTATCAACTCCAAATTCCATGTCATGTGTAACCTTACAATACAAAGCCAAACCTATGTATATGGCTAACCTCGAAGTGGGCATAGAATGCGTTCAGCTCATTGGCAAATGTGGAGTTGGCGCCAATCGTCGCGGTGTCTTTAGCTTTATAGTCCGTAATAGTCGTAGTCCATGCCACAAGCCGTCGTCACCCTGATAAATTCGATTAGATTCGCTGTTTGAAGTGCGCTTCAAGCTCGAATCTGGCGAAGTTAAATGAGCCGCTTTATAAGCCTCATATCGCGGTAGTGAGGCGGTGTTATAACAACAGTCAGGCGTTCACAGCAGCGAATCGATCTGTCCTACATGGCTTCTGGTTTGGAAAGGTCTTAACTCTCACCCCGTTGAGATGACCGTTCGCAAGCTTGCTAACAGAAGCTAACTTCTTATCCATAAAACTCGTTGATGTCCTCTGCGCGGGCTTCGGAACATGTCCCCAGTCTACATCATCGGCGCGTCCTGCCGTAGCCTCTGATTGAGCAGACCAGCGTTGCACCTCCCTCGCAGCCAGAGCCTCACCAGCGAAAGCTTTGTTGATATTCTGGTATGAGAAAATGGCCAGAATGGTCAGATTTCGAAAACCCGGCTGGGAAAGAAGCTTTGCTTGTACTTGTCACGGCATGTAACAGTGGTCAATCGTTGTTTCTCTAGTCGGACGTAACGTGTTGGTAAGTTCGGCATAACTTGTCTGAGTTTGCCTTATTAAAGTCCTGCTACAATGGCGCTGCGTCTGGGTGTCTGTTTTGGAGCGCACACAGCACATTGTGCAGTTGGAATAAAGCTGTACCTGTGTCCGTGTGGGGTGGGATGTAGACCGCCATGGCGATGACCGAGGTGAACTTCATGAGGCAGGTAGAGAGGCGACACTTAATGCTCAGGTATTTCCAGATGAGGCGGTATGATGGCTGGAGAGAGTAGAAACACTCCGGGCATCGCACCACTTGTTGTTGATCATGAAGCACACTCCTCCACCCTTAGATTTATTGGACTCCGCCGTTCTGTCCATCACACAGAGAATGGAGTCTGGCCCAGTGTAACAAGGTCCGGCACGGTGGGGGTCAGCCATGTTTCAGTAAAGCACAGCATGTTACAGTCCCTCATGTCGCGTTGGAAAGTAACTCTGGCCCGTAGATCGTCCAACTTGTTGTTCAGTGACTGAACATTAGCCAGCAGGATACTCGGTAGTGGTGTGCGATGAGCCCGCTCTCTCATTCTGTTGCGGACGCCGCCACGTTTTCCCCGGCGCCTCTTTGTTCTGCGCCGCTGGTCAGTGTCGCGTCCATTGTTGTCGTCCGGGCCTCGTAGTATCTCAGACGGCCATGACGGGTCAGGCTTAAAATCGGTCAAAATGAAATACGAAAACTGATTTCCTATTTCCAGTAATGTTCTACTGTCAGGTAACTAACCCCGGTGACGTTTTTGCACAGGCCGTAGAAAAAAACAAATAAATAACATAAAACAAGCACAGTCTGTACGGAGCGGTCGGGAAGGCGTCTGGACGTGGCCGCGCCATCTTGTGCCATCAGCTCAGAACTGGCAGAAACCATTGGGACCCAGGTACACCCATCTACTGTCCAGAGAAGTCTGGCCAGAAGTGGTCTTCATGGAAGAGTTGCCGCCAAAAAGCCATACCTCCGATGTGGAAACAAGTCCAAGCGACTCAAGTATGCACAAAAACATAGGAACTGGGGTGCAGAAAAATGGCAGCAGTTGCTCTGGACTGATGAGTCAAAATTTGAAATATTTGGCTGTAGCAGAAGGCAGTTTATTCATCGACGGGCTGGAGAGTGGTACAATAATGAGTGTCTGCAGTTGGTGAGACTGCAGGGGGCAGTTGGTGGCATAACGGTAGGGTGTTTGCCCCGTGATCTGAAGGTCGCAGGTTTGAATCCAGGGCTGGTAAATTTACTACTGAGGTACTCATGAGCAAGGTACTGTCCCCAAGCACTGCTCCCCAGGCGCTGCCCTTGTTAGCTGCCCACTGCTCCTTCATGGATGGGTTAAATGCAGAGGTCACATTTCATTGTGGTGCACTGTGTGCTGTGCTGTGGTGTGTTCACAATGACAAATAATCACTCACTTTCACTTCACTTTGCAGGCAACAGTGAAGCATGGTGGAGGTTCCTTGAACATTTGGGGCTGCATTTCTGCAAATGGAGTTGGAGATGACTGATGAAAATCAGCAATTCAGTAGCTCAGATTATTAAAATATTAGCTACAATCAATCAGAAATGTCCAAATTTTGTACAACATTTGCTATAAATTTCATAAATTAAAATTCTGACCTTGCTTCTCCACGGCCAGTCTGAGTCACCATAATTATAGGTGATGTCCTCTCCTGGATGTACACTCATCTGAACACCGGCCACTTTATTAGGTACACCTTGCTAGTAAAAGGTTGGACCCCCTTTTGCCTTCAGAGCTGCCTTAATTCTTCGTGACATACTTTCAACAAGGTGTTGGAAACATTCCTCAGAGGTTTTGGTCCATATTGCCATGATAGCATCACACAGTTGCTGCAGATTTGTCAGCTGCACATCTATGATGTGAATCTCCCGTTCCACCACATCCCAAAGGAGCTCTATTGGATTGAGATCTGGTGACTGTGGAGGCCACTGAAGTACAGTGAACTCATTGTCATGTTCAAGAAACAAGTTTGGGATGATATGAGCTTTGTGACATGGTGCATTATCCTGCTGGAAGTAGCCGTCAGAAGATGGGTACACTGTGGTCATAAAGGGACGGTACATGGTCAGCAACAATATTCAGATAGGCTGTGGCATTTAAACGATCATCAATTTGTACTAAGGGGCCCAAAGTGTGCAAAGAAAATACAAGGCAGGATGGATCCTTGCTTTCATGTTTATGCCAAATTCTGACCCTGCCATCCGAGTGTCGCAGCTGAAATCGAGACTCGTCAGACCAAGCAACGTTTTTCCGATCTTCTATTGTCCAATTTTGGTGAGCCTGTGCGAACTGTGGTCTCAGTTTCCTGTTCTTAGCTGACAGGAGTGGCACCCGGTGTGGTCTTCTGCTGCTGTAGCCCATAGCTCTTCAAGGTTCGATGTGTTGTGCATTCAGAGATGGTATTCTGCATTCCTTGGTTGTAACGAGTGGTCATTTGAGTTACTGTTGCTTTTCTATCATCTCGAACCAGTCTGCCCATTCTCCTCTGACCTCTCACATCAACAAGGCATTGTCGTCCACACAACTGCCACTCATTGGATATTTTCTCTTTTTCGGATCATTCTCTGTAAACCCTAGAGATGGTTGTGCATGAAAATCCCAGTAGATCAGCAGTTTCTGAAATACTCAGACCAGCCCATCTGGCACCAACAACCATACCACGTTCAAAGTCACTCAAATCCCCTTTCTTCCCCATTCTGATGCTCGGTTTGAACTTCAAGTTGTCTTGACCACCTCTACATGCCTAAATGCATTAAATTGCAGCCATGTGATTGGCTGATTAGCTATTTGTGTTAACAAGCAATTGAACAATAAAGTGGCCAGTGAGTGTATGTCTCGCACTGCAAATAAACACAAATGGGGCTTTCCTTGAACAGTAAAGTGCTTCATCTTGGCATTAGGGTTTATATGGTCATCATTTACAAGTCTTCCCAGTGACCCATCTTCTTTTGCAGCATCGACACTATAAAAACACAAATTTCAACATAGATTTATTTTTGTACATTTACCTGATTAAAGAAACTGGAAATCAAACATGAAAACCTTAAGGTGGTCATTGTAAAGTCTTTGTCTTCTTTCACATTCTTGCTTGCTTATAAGTTCACCTCTGTATTCCAACAGAAAGTGTCCTTTTTCAAACAGTACAGAGGTGAAGATGCCACGACCTAGTTCATACACATCAAATACATATGAAAAACCAAGGTGGCTAATTTAAAGTATAACTGGAATTGTTTGTTTTTTAATTACTTTTAGAGCCATTGATAAATTTGCTGTCAAATCCCACTTTGTCAGTTCCAGAACTGACATAAATGTTAGCATCTTCTTTTGGATTAGTGCGTCGTCATCTCTGCATGATTCTTGGTAGCTGTCAAAAGCCTGAGTTTTTAGCACTTATTTAGCACTTCAAAGCAAGTTAACTCATTATTAAGGCACAGAAAGTAATAAAGTAACCTATTCAACAAATTATTCTAATCTTTGGTATAGCATAAAATAATAGCATAACAGATTGCGGTGTGCAGGTTGCAAATAAACGCACTATGCCCATAATACCTGACCCTGTTCTGAGCAAAAAAAGCTTTCTAACCAGGTTCAAACAGGGACATTAACAGTTAACTCCTTTTCACCTTTAACTCCTTTCACTTTAATTAACACAAGGCTTTTTTACCCTCACTGTAGACTAGTTATTAAATCTCAAATTTATGGTGGTCCAGAAAGTTTAAGAGAATGCATGTTGTGAGCGCATGCCACAAAAAGCCACAACGTGAATGCAAAAGCCATTGGGACTCTAGGACTGTTATTGCTGGCAGACAAGTGGTTTTTAGAAGACGTTTAAAAGTTTAATGTAATGTTTATTACTATGCACTACAGTCTGTACTTTATCACCATGGTCAAGTCAAAAACCTTGAATAACATTAACCTTTTTTGTGAATTAAGGGAACACTTATGGTTCAGAGACATTCAGACTGTATTTGGTAGGACTGGTATATAGGAAATCAAAAGCACATTTCCCCAAGAATAATACGGAATCACAATCCACTATCAGATTTTTTTTTCTATTCTGAGATGAGATGAGAGATGAGATGAGCCTTTATTTGTCACATACAATTTTCATGCAGTGAAATTGGACCCCTCCGACCATAAACATACACAACACTTTGGGGGAGACAGGTCAGTCGAGAGGTAGCATAAGAAATACGGAAGTACGTATGTATGTATGTGTGTGTGTATGTGTATGATGTATAAGCCTGCGTATAAGCCTGAAACCAGTCCGCAGCAGGTGTCCTTGGAACAGGGAAAGGAATTTCAGAGCGTCTCGTTATCTTGCTTTCCGGGGGATGTTGTTCGTCTCCAGCGACGGCCTTGGCCGAGACCAGCGCTGGTAAGGAGGGGGTAGCTGAAAGAGAGAATGGTTGTTTGGGTTTGGGTTGGATCGACATCTGTCTTCCAATTTCACAGATATCTAATGTCCATCACTGGTCTCCAGGTCTGTCCAAATCCCGTTGCAGAGCCAAAAACTTCTCCAAGATGTGATCCAACTTGTGGTCCACAGCCTGAGTGTTAACAGCTCTGCTCACCACCGTTTCCAGCCGGCCAGCTTTGTGGAGTTTTCAGCAGCTGTGACCGCTTTCTTCAGTCGTCGATATCCCAGGGCCCCGCGAAGACCAATCAGCAGAAACCCAGTTATCACGGTTCCGAATAGATAAATATCCTCTACATCCTCCAAGGAAAGGGCTGCCAGGCACACGACTCGCCACTTCTGCCACCCGTCCATCGTGTATCCAGCAGCAAATGTTCCTGCAGGACAGTTGGGTTCCCCCGAACCCACGCTTCTCGTCAAGAAGATGGTGTCAATTGCGTTCAGAGACCAGTTGATCAAATCCATAATTCCGTAGTTCGGAGAGCAGGGCAAAGAGAGTCTTGGAGACAGACACGAAACAGGGCAAGACAAGAGAGCCAGCAGGAGAGATAAGGGAGGGAGAGGAGAAAAGTGTGACCGCCTTTGTCGAGAGCCAAAGCAAGAAGAAGAAGAAGAAGATTCTGTGCCATACTTAAGAGAATATCCAGACTGGAGGAAGCATACATCTGAAAACAATTTAAAAAAAAAACTCTAATGTTTTGGCTGCCAGATAAATTTTGGACATTGTTCTATCATTTTGTTTGCATTTTTTTTTCACAGGAATTGGCCATGCATTCTTTATGTTTGGGGTTTCAGTAGTGATAGCCAAGCTTGAAGGTTACTTTGTTGTCATTTGCAGTTAAGAACACATACATAGTGAGATAAGACAACATTTCTCCATGGCCACAGTGCAAAATATAGTAGCATTCCATTAACAAAAATTTTACATTTTACAGGCCGGCAAAATCCGATCACCACCTCCTTGCGGTGCCGGCTGGATAACGCCAACGGTGACAACGGTCGTCGACGTCAGGTGGGGTGATGCACCGGTCGATGTATCTTTAGGTCGCATCAAAAATGCAATGTCTTCTCAACAAGGGCAGTATAAAGCTAGGATGTCCCCTGCAAACGACGCGCGCCGCCCCTGCCTGAGCGACGTAAAAAGTGGACGAGGGCTACTCACCCATGGACGGGGTGAGGTAAAGAAGCGAGTCCGAATTGGAACAATTAACATCGGAACGATGACCGGTAGAAGCCAAGAACTCGCGGATGCCATGAAAAAACACCATTTTGATATCGTATGCATCCAAGAAACGAAGTGGCAAGGTGCTAAAGCTTGAGACATTGGAGAAGGCTATAAACTCTTTTACAATGGAACGAAGAAGACACAGAATGGAGTTGGGATAGCGGTCAGCGCGGAATTACAGGACAAGGTGGTCGCAGTCACCCGCATCTCGGAACGGCTCATGTCCATCCGAATTGATGACAGCTCTGCCATCTTGCGAGTGGTGGCATGTTACGCACCGCAGACAAATTGCCCAGACGATGAGAAAGACGAATTTTGGGAAAGTCTCATCACCCACCTGCAGTCGATTGGCCCAGAAGAGCATGCGGTCGGTGGTGACCTGACCATTGGTTCACAGCGAACCGGTTACGAGCGCATCCATGGAGGACATGGCCTCGGAGTTCGGAACGACAATGGCACGCGCATCCTCGACCGTGCAGTGGCGCTCAACCTAGCAGTGGTAAATACGTTCTTTCGGAAACGGCTAGCACAGACTGTCACTTACGCCAGCGGAGGGCGAACAACACAAATTGACTATCTGCTTGTAAGCCGCAGTGATTTGAAGCTGACAATCGATGTGAAGGTCATACCCTCCACTAACATCACCCCTCAGCACTGTCTGCTCGTCATGGATCTCCGACTTGGCATTTGCCGAACCCGATATGTGCGAACCACAATCACAGAGAAGATCAAGTGGTGGAAACTGCCGGAGTATAAGGAATGGCTCGCAGACGCATTGAAGGACATAAACGAGACGAACATTCACTTTTTCTACCCAGTGGAGCAAATATGGACAGATCTTGTTGACCGAATCCAGACAGCCGCGGCCAACATCCTGGGAAGAACTAAACCGGGCTGACGCTTTATTGACAAGCAAATATGGTGGTGGAACGAAGACGTGCAGAAAGCTGTCCGAGAGAAGAAGGCAGCTTTCAAGAAGTGGCATCAATCTGCCGACACTACTGACTTGCAGCAATACAAGATCCAGAAATCGGCGGCGAAGCGGGCTGTCGCTGTATCGAAGGCTGCTTTCCATGATCATCTATATGCAGAACTGGACACACCCGAAGGCGCAAACAATATTTAGCGCCTGGCTGACATGCGTCATCGCTCAACGCTGGCCAGATTAAACACATCAAAGGAGAAGATGGTCAGGTCCTCAGAGATGTGCCTGCCATCCTCCAGCGGTGGAGCGACTACTTCTCAAGAGTCGGCCATGACGAATCTCCCCACCCTCCAATCCCAAATGCTGACCCGGTCCCGGAAGCGGGTCAGCATTATACCTTCTATAACTGAGGCGGAGGTCAAACATGCCATCAAGAAGATGAAGAATAGAAAAGTACCAGGCCCAGATGACATTCCGGCTGAAATCTGGAAGCTACTTGGACACCGAGGGGCGATTATCCTCACTAGGCTTTTCAACCACATCACTGAGGAAGGCACACCACCATCGATGTGGTCAACAAGTGTTACAGTACCCATATGGAAAGGAAAAGGAGACATAGCCGATTGTACCAACTACCATCCCATCCGACTTCTGTGCCATGCCATGAAGATTTTCGAATGGGTTATCGATGCAAGGCTCCGCCGAATTGTTAACATCTCACCCAATCAATGTGGATTTGTGAAAGGACGTGGAACGATTGATGCCATACATGCCGCCAGACTCCTTCTGGAAAAGCACTGCGAGAAAAACCGCCTGCTCCATGTCTCCTTTCTCGACCTCGACCTTTTGACCGAGTCCCTCATGACCTTATTTGGCGAGCCCTCCGCCTACATCAAGTACCCGAATCCTACGTCAAGTGGATAAAGCTGCTCTATCACAATGTCACTAGCGCCGTTAGATGCCCCGCCGGCCTCTCACCACCATTTGCCATCAAAACCCCCGCTTCTGTTTATCCTGTGTATGGATACGGGCACTGCGGATCTACAGCCACCACATCCATGGTCATTGCTCTATGCTGACGATGTTTTCCTTGCGGATGAATCCCGAGAGAGCCTTCAGTGCCAAATGCAGTCCTGGAAGCATTGATTGGATGAGAATGGTTTGAAGCTTAACATCAGCAAAACAGAATACATGGAATGCAGCCAACAGACAGAAGGCACTATTAGTATCGATGGGGAAGGTCTAAAGAAATCAATTGAATTTAAATACCTCGGCTCGGTTCTATGTAGCGATGGCACCCTGGACTCTGATGTCAAAGTGCGTACTACTGCCGCTTGGGCCAAATGGAGACAGGTCACCGGCATCCTCTGTGACCATCGTATGCCTGACCGACTCAAAGCAAAAATATACAAAACTATCGTCCGTCCAGTGGCCCTCCATGGATCAGAGTGTTGGCCAGTTACGACGAAACACGAGCGAGCCATGAGCACAATGGAGATGAGAATGCTGGTGCCTGGGGCTATCGAGATGGGACCATGTCATGAATGTTGATGTCCGGAAGCGAATGGGAATCGCGCCAATAGTCGAGAAGATGCGTGAGACGCGTCTCCGATGGCATGGTCATGTCATGCGAAGTAACGAGAATTCAATACCCAAAACGGCACTCAACCTTGACCTCCAAGGACAACGCCCACGTGGCCGGCCAAAACAACGGTGGCTTGACTGTATCAGGCATGACATGAAGACCGTTGGCGTCAACCCTGAGGGCGTACACGACCGCGCCAAATGGAAAAGACATTGTGGAAGAGCGGACCCCGATATGGGAAAACGCTAGGAAAAAAGAGAGAGGGCATAAAGTAAAGCAATGTAACACTGTAGTGATAAACGTAAATGACCAATACTGCACATAAAGTGATATTGCACGTCGCAGCTTGCAGCATTAACAAGGTGCTAGATGTGATATAACAACCAACACAATAAACAGACAGTACAAGACTATGAATAGACAACATAAAAGAATAATGTAACGGTGCAGAGAGAAATCAAACCAAACTGGATTCATGTTAATAGGTAAAGTGTAGGTGAATCGAGCTACACCAGTTCTGTGATTCAGTACACAGTTGAAACCGATAAACTTGCAGAAAATAACATTAAATTATTTAAAATTAACAAATTGACATGTAAACACGTCTTTATTTATTACACTGCACTTAACTAGGCTAAAATGCTAAAATTTGGTGAGCTCCGATCAGCAAGTTCCAGCAGGCCACGTTGAGCGAAGCAGAATTCGTTGCTCCTGAACCCGATAGACAAACTCGTGGAAGCCGCCGCCACAAGCTCGCTACACCACGGCACTTCTGCTCTAGCTTTCATGTCGTGGCTTTTGCATTCTGTTGAACCAGCTGCATTTATACTGTATTTGCAACACACATAATACTGTATTTACACTGTATTTGTACTTGCACACAGATATCATTGTATTTATACTGTATCTGCATACTGTACTTCTGCACTCTTATTGTCTTGCACTGTTTTTTGTACATATATATGTTATTATATGTATAATCTGTGGATTCTGAGCTTCGCCATTTAATTTTTTCTGTATACTTGTATATGGAAAGATGACAATAAAGTTCACTTGATCTGGCCCACCGCATAGCATGCTATCACTTAGGTCACATATATCCTTCGCCATCGTTCTTTATGTTTTACATTTTAAAAAAGAAAGCCCATAATGGCACAGGTACTCACGCTGCCCTTAAATATTTGCAGAAACATGGACAAGAGCTGCAAATTAGCTGCTTTGGACTCATTGCTTTGAACAAAACTAAAAAGTAGCTAACAATTGCTAACCATTAATAACTGCAGCTCTGTTACCCATTAGCAATAGACGCACAGGTGAAACTTAAACTGCTAAGTAAACCAGTCTTTTTATTCATCAAAATAAACGTGTGAAATAAAATCGAACTGCATTTTATACAGAAATAACGTTATCTAAGAGTACAGCTTACGTTACCTTCACAAACAAAATGCTTACCTGTAGCCATTTAAGTCTCGAATCAATCTTCCCAGGCTGCTGCTCCAGCTTCACGTGCTGTGTGGGCGGGCCCGTCAAGCGACCATCTGTAGGCTCCAAATTTGGCCACGTGTATCGAAAATGTGTATAAAACTGCAATTCAGCCACTGGCAAAAAGGGTGTGCACCTCCATACACTGGGATACACCCAAAATCAGGTCTACCAGTTAATGTGGACTTTCAAAAAACAAGTAATAGGGAAATTAGATAAGAAATGCATATACACTGTCCGAAGTACGGGAACCTTGGCATGGTCCTCATAAACCACTTAGTCCTCATAGCCCAGTTGAGTAATCAGGTGAATTGTCCCCATAAACCACATAACCCAACACACAACCTCTCTCTGTCTCTCTCTCTCATACACACACACAAACAACCTCTTCTAACAATATGTTCCACATAATACACAATGATTTTAGTTTAAAACATGCAGGTTTGAGCTTTCCGAATATAGGGCAGAACTATTTGCTTGGAACGAGTGACACACGGACACTTTTTTACAGAGACACTGGCTAGATGGAAACTTTGCCATCTGTCCATTTAACTCCAAATTAGGAACATTATGGCTGGAGGTGGAAAAATCTGAACCGAGTGCAATATTAAATAACTGAATGTAGGGGTTCTCAAGACAGCGGCTTGAAGGAAGGTTGTGCTTAGTTGAGCTATTTCACTGATATATGCGTTTTATCCTACATTTCGCCCTGTTTTGGAAGTTCTTGCACACTCACAACTATTAATGAGTCTCAGTAACTACAGTATTATTTGAGGCAGTACAACAGCATGCCACACAACAAAAATCCGATCTCCGCTGGCAGGCAAAAAAACTCAGGCGAACAAGCTACTGAGGCCATGGCGGGAGCTAGCGTGTTCGCACCGCACTTCAAGAGGCAATAGTCGAAATTACAGCCAACATATTGCAAGTCATTGATGAAAAGCTGGGTCTACTATTGTAGATTTTACAAGAGCATTATGATGAACTTAATGACCATGCCAAGCAAATCACTGAAATGGAGACTAGAATCTTGACACTCAAAGATATCGTGAACCCCGTTGAGGGGAAACTGCATGCTTTGGAAAACCAAATGCTTGACATGGTCCAGCGGACTAAGGACCTGAAAAACACAGGATGAAGGAAAAATATATGTATAAATGGACTGCCTGAGGGTGCTGAAGGATGTGACTCAACGCAGGTTTTTGAAACATTGCTCCGTAAAGTTCTTAACATTGAAACTAAATCGGGCGGGATAAAGCTGGAGCGAGCACATCGCTTGTTAGCATCCAAGCCTTTGCCTACTCAGAGACCTCGCGCTTTCCTGGTGAGATTTCCCAACTTCTAGTATAAACATCGGCTGTTGAACGTGTTGTGGGAGATGGGGAGGAAGAGTCAGATGCTGAAATTTGGGAAGGCTACAGTGATGATCTTTCAGGACTTTTTAAGAGCGTATTTTAGAAGCATAAACAATTTGATGGGGTAAGGAGGCGACTGAAATTAATCAGCGCTGAGTACAGACAGTTCTATCCTGCTTCACTCAAAGTTTTCTACCGCGGTTCTACCAAGACGTTCCACGACTTGGCTGAAGTGGAGTGCGACATCAAGTCCCTGGACTGAATCACGAAGATGGCAAAACACACGTACCACAGATCAATCAAACAGGTGCGAGGAATTTCGCATGTGCTACTGCACAGCTTCACACACATGGACCAAGAGGAAGTGCCCGGAAGCAGGGAACCGGGTGACGAAAGCACCTATGCACAACCCACGCATGGGTGGGGATTTTAACTGTATGCATGGTTGTCTTTACAGTTTCATTTGCAAATTTAAAACCTAAAAGTGCCTATTGGCCTATTTGCTCTGTGATGTTTATTTTCGACAAGTGTTTTTAGATTCTTGGGCTTCTTTTAAATTGTGAAAAACAGTTTTAGTTCATTGCGTCACTGGTGGGATTGTGGGAAGGTTGAAATAAAATTGTTCTGTCAACAGTATACCTTCAATAGCTCACCTCAGATTACATGTTCTATGAGACAACTGGAACTAGATATATTAGAAATGGAACATCATATTGTTTCATCTGGTGACCAGGGTCATGCCACTGCCTTACATTCTAAAAAGTCTTCTCTTGCAAACCTGATGGGTGTCAGGGTACAGGGAGCTCCTTCTAGTTTCTTATTTGGGCTGGAAAGGAAAAATGGATAGAGCCAACTGATTTACTGTCATGCGCACTCCGAGCATGTGCCTGGCACAAGGACTCGGAATGAGTTGGCACGGTTGGGAAGTATAAAAGGAGTCATTTTCTCGTGGTGCATCGCTCAGTCATTGAGTCACCAGCCCAACTTCCAATTTCATGTCGGCCTCTACTGTGAGTACTCTGTTATTTGGTTATCTCCTCGATTGAGTGAGTGTCTTACAGAATGCGGATTCTTGTGGGAATCGTGTGGCTCTCCTGCCTACTCGTGTTTTAATCTGCTTTTGAGTTAACCTTTTGGGTAGGGTACACAGGCTAATGGCTAATGACTAGCATTCTGCTCATATCCTAGCCAGATCCCTGACAGAATGACTGAGCCTCATGCTTTTAACCCAGCAGATCTTGCTGCGCTCTGTGACTCGGTTGCGAGTCAGACGGTGTTGATAAATCAACTCCATGGTGAAGGCGCATCTCTGCGCTGCAGCGACCAAGACCAAGCGGCCTTGTGCCGCGAGGTGGCAGACCTGCGGCAGAAGGTCACGACGCTCTGCTTAATTGTTCAGGAGCTGTCTGATGAGCATCCCCGTACCTCAAATCTCCTTACCTGATAAGTGAAACGGCATAGATGGGATGTCTGATGTTTTCTTAACCTCCCTGAATCTCGTGTTTGAGTTTCAGCCCACCAGATACTCCACAGACCTCCAGCGGATTGCACTTCTCATCTACAGCAGTCCTCTGCTCCAACTCAGATGTCGGCCACTCATATCCAGAGTTCACCCATCAGCTACGCCTCACCTGTGAACATCCCGACAGTGAGGTAGAGGCCGAGTCCCGGCTGTATCATTTGCAGCAGGGAGGGTCGTCCGTGAGTTGCTACACCACCGACGTCCATACCCTGGCAGTGCAAACAACTTGGGGAGACACTGCACTCCGAGCGGCCTACTACTGAGGGACAGCTTCCCGAATTAAGGGCGAACTCACCGGATGGGAGCTCCTCACCACCCTGGAGGGGTTAATCCAGCTCGCCCTCCAGATTGACTTGCTCATGGGCTTGCGTCCGAGGCCAGCTCCCCGCAGCCTCTTCTACTCATCACCCGGTACCTGATGAAGAATTTGAAGGTTTAAATGGAACAGAAAAGTTATTAGTAAGGCATACATTTCTCCCCCAATATTGTCAGGAACATCATCAGAGTTAGAAGTTAAAGGAACCTCTTGGAATGTTCTCCAAGTGAAAGACCACATGTGCCCTTTGACCTCGTAGGCAAGGTAAGGAAGTCAAAACGTCCTGGGAAGGAGGTCTTTTTGGGGATCTTAAAATTAAGGTAATTTAATTAGTGACACCTAAAACTCAGTTCCAGATATGAAAATCGGTTCACCTAAAGGAGATCTGACAAAAGTAGTGATAAATGAGTTCTTATGTCAAAAGGTCATAAGAAGGGTGTTTTGCTAGGGGGGGCATGAGTGGGGGCTACTCAGGACCATATGTCTCTGTGGAATCATGCAGAAAACTTCAATCATCCATTACATGCAAGCATGGCAGCAGGAAAAACACTCATGACGAAGAGGAAGGTAATTAAGTGATACATGATCTTGCATCTTTTGGGGGATGCTAAGAGAAGGTGGACTCTTGAATAATGCATTAAAGGTGGAGACTTCAATATTCAAATACTACCCTGATTGGCAGAGAGCCAAAGAGTGGGTGTAATCTGAAAAAAGGGGTGTTATCTCTGAAGGTCTATTTAATCTGAGTGAATTTAGATAAAAATAAGAAGCAACTGATCACTGCTCTGGAAGACAAAGTCTCAATAAGCAACAGTGCCTCAACTTCCTGACTGCAAGTGGTTTTTGACTGAGGTTTCAGCTCCAATTTTCCAAGACATATTTGGCATTGTCGGCAGGATATGAAGAGGCCGCAGGATCCCGATTGCTGTAGTGCTGCTGCCATGGCACAGAACACCAAAGGTAAGCATTTTTTTTTTAACTTTGCTACCTTTTTAATTAGGTTCTGTGAAAGGACAGAAGTAGGGGATTGTGGGCAATTGAGAAAACTGCTTACCTCTCATATAAAGAACTGAATTGAGGGTTCATTTGCACAAATTGACATTATAAAGTGAAATTAAGTAGACCCATTTTTGGGGGTATAGTATTGTGTGGTCAGGCAGTTGAGGTCATGGTCCAGAAGTAAGTTTAAATCTGAATACATGGTTCAGTTCTAGTCTGACTCATAAGAGCAACTAGATAATTTTCTAGAATTTGGGGCTATGAGAAAGAAGGCGCCTTGGGGGTATTTTGTGATAGTTAATGCAGGCCTGTACAAGCTGCACTGAGATATTCATATGAGTTAAATGTATGCTGTTTGAGCTACATTTGGGGTTATGGTGCTGATGGAGGAGTCCCTACCCATGCAGTGGTTACCAGAGTGACATTGTCAGTGTCCTCAACAATGGCTGTCAACACTGCACCGTCTTTCTACACTCACCAGCAGTACCACTCACTTGCAGCACCAGCCAGAAGATACAGCTGCTGCTTTAGATCTCGATGTAGTAGTTTCAGCTCTGTCATCTCTGGAACCTGAAGATCACAGGTCAACTCATTGCATCTACAAGTAAAAATCCTGTAGTTTTCAGCTGATCAGTGACAACCACTAGGCCCCCAAAATGTAACCACCACAGCCGAGCCCCGATGTGGCGCTGTAACGTTTGTGGTATTTTGTATCACTCCGTGATGGGGAAATAAGACCATGCGTCAGTTCGTTGCCGATGACTTCCAGTGTCGTTCATTCTACCAGTCATTCAACATCAGACTTATCAGTTCTTTGAGTGATTTTCATCTGCTCACCTCCCGCCCAGCTCCTCACCTGCTCACCTTCCGCCCAGCTCTGCTCCTCCTCCAGATATACCGAGCACCTCTCAGTCAATCCCAGGTCAGTTCAGTCCATCAATCATTCGGCCATTTCCAAAGGCAGGCCCAAGAAAGGAAAACGGCAAGGGTAGGAGGAAGAGGTGCTCAGAAATTCCAACCAATCACATCCACATCACCTGTATTTAAGGCCTTTCGCTTGCAAGTATTCCCTGCAAAGTATTGTCATGCCTAGCGCTGCATACCGAGCGTTCTTTGTTATTGCCTTCCTCTGTTTTGACCCTCGCTGTATGGTTTTAGATTACCCTTCTGCTTCTTGCGATTTGGATTTGTTTGCCCCGTGGACTGTGTCTTTTGGTTGTGACCCCTGCCTGAATAAACACCTCGCTTTTCATCAATTTATGTCTGTGCCCTCGACCCGGTTCTTGAGCCTCCATGTTTGGGTTCACACTCTGGTTGTTACAACTCCCCAATCCGTCATGGGAAACTGTGTGCAAACAAGGTCCAAAATTATGGCTACACTAACATGGGCATATCCTAAGTGCCTTTGAATTCCAGAAGGCCTGGGACCACCAGACTGTTGTAGAACGCATCAGGGATGGCTTTGGTGAGCACATTCCAGAAGATGTCAGGTGAACTTTTTCCCATTGTACATTTAAAACAATAACCATATTATTTTACAGGTCATTTTAAAAACAAGTGCAATCACCTCATAAGAGTAATACACATAGGAGCACATACTAACACCAGCATTAACATATTGATGTGATATTTTTAGCTTAAAAAGATTTTTTAAACTGTTGTTTTTCTAATATCTTTTCTAATATCAGCCTTCAGTTTTTCCTTCAGTGTCCCCTAAACTATGGTGAGGGTGGACAGACAAGGAACACAGGGAAAAAGCCAAACCTATATAGTGAAACAGGAACAAGGAACAGGATTAATTGAACAAGGGAAAACCAATGGGGAAACAAACTAGAAAATAAGCAGAAATTACCAATAACGGGTTAACCAATGGAAACTAACCAAACTAACTGAATAGCGGCATCTGCTGGCTGTTCAGCTGAGTTCAAGGGGGCACTGTCCAGCTAAAGTCCAGGGGGGCTGTAACACTTAGTAAGTTTGCTTTTTAACGCAATAAATATAAAAGTGAGAAAACTGTATTTAATACTAATTTCATTTATTTTGCTTTTGATTGCATATTTGTGGTGTTATCTTTTTCTCTCTATAAGTCTGATTCAGAAGAAGAAAAGGAACTATCCAACAGCACTAACCAATCAGTGATATGCATGCGTTCAACGGCGTTCAAGATTTAGCATTCCAGATGGAGCTGACAACCTTCACACTAGCAGTAATGATGAAGATGGCTATGGAACCAACAATGCCGCCTGTAGTGTTGTTAAAAGGTTTGGAGGAATGGAAGGAAGTGATGGCAATAGTGGTCATGAAGGAAACTGACAGCAGACAGCAGAAAATGACAGCAGACCCGGCACGAGTTGTCATGATGGACACTTCCTTGCAAGAAGTGAAGGCAGACCTGGAATGAGTGATCAGGAAGAATGCTGCCTTGCAAGAAGTGAAGGCAAACCTGGTACGAGTGACCAGGATGGAGGCTGCCTTGCAAGAAGTGATGACAATCCTGGCACAAGAATTCCAGATGAAGACTATTCTTCATATTTAACACTTTTATCTGCCTTTACTTATGACTCATCAGAAGATGAAGAATTAAACCAGGCAATAATTGCTAAAATGTAAAATGTGAGTAGCACACACAGAATGTGAGATTAAGAGATTAGGATGATGGAATTTGATAACTGATACAAACTGCTTTATTGTTAGATTATAACAACTTGGACATTGTTTCTTACAGCAAACAATCTCACAAAATAGAGTTTGATGTATGTCAAATCACTGTATTTGATTATTATTATTTCTAAAAATTCTAGTGCAGAAAATGTCCAAGTTCAAGAGATACTGCCAAGCAAAATTAGCACAAAACACCAGTGCAGATTTAACATGAATCGCTCTGTTGTCTGGGAGGGAACCATGTGGGGCTTCCGAAGTGTCTCCTATGATCCTAACTTAATGATCTGTGTCAAGTTCTCAGATGACATGGGGGAAAATGAAGAAGGGGTTGATTTAGGAGGACAAAGGGGGAAATTCTTGAGGCTGCTGATGGAAGCCATTGCCAGGTCACCAATGTTTGATGGGGAAAAAATAGCAAGAACTTGGCTCTTGACAGTACTGGTAATGACTATGACTTTTATGATATATTTACATCCTCTTTAGCTATTGAACTCATTAACACTTTATTTAAAATCAGAATTAAATTTGTGATATGTTGTACTGAGCTTTTATGATGTTACCTATAATTCCATTTTATTTAAGCTCTAAGACAGGTGTCATGGTGCCGGATGCGAACAGCATGCCGACACAGGGAGAGTTGTGTGAGGGTGGACTGACAGAGTCAGAAACAAACAGAAATAGAAACGAGGGGCTGGATCAATTAAACGAAGGGAAACCAATTAGAAAACAATCAGAAAATAAGCACGATAAACCAATAAAGGGTTAACCAATAAAAACTAGGAGCAGGACTGCAACAAACAAGAACCAGGTGAGGATACTAATAAAATGTGATCAACCAATGGGACACACTGAATGAGACCCTGAATTAGGAAAGTAGCTTATACACATGAAGGGAAGACACCGAAAGTGATCCCAAGCGACAGACTTACCCCCCGGACTCAGTACTCTGGGGACTGTGAACGTGGCACGGCCGCAGAAGGAGATGTGGCTGTGACACACTGGATGTGTATATCATTATAAGACATCAGATCATGACAAACTGACAAGAACCATTATGTCTCATGTTACACAGAGACTTAAATTTTTAGTTTAATGATAAGGGTACATTGTACAATATAAACATACCTTTCAATGAATAGAAGTGTACAGGCAGCATCCTCTGGGTAATGTAGACTGAAAATGTAGTACACTAAAAACAGAGCAGCAAGCCCCGTCATGTTGGTGTCGCTTTCGAAAAACTTTAAACTTTTGATTAAAACCTTTGCCTCATCTCTGCCAAAATTAGTCTGTTATTGTTAGCTGTTAATGTTACAATTCATATCTCCAATTTACATGAAAATGCAAAGATGTTAACTCCTTTAAGATATTCAAAATTCGTCCATGCATCCGCATGAGACCACGGCAAGTGTTGCATTAGTAATCACTCACAATTTCACAGTTTTTGCCTTAATATGTCTTTCAGATGGTCTACAGATTCAGGAATTCCAGACAACTGAACCCTTCTGTAGTTGTTTGGAGAGATGTTCACACACAGTAACATAGTAGAAGAATATTTACTCATATATACACTAACTTGCCAAAAACATTATTCAATTCAATTTTATGTACAGTGGTAGCCAAAATTGTTAGAACACTTGGCATATTTAAGAGGTTTCAGTTGTTTTTGTTGAATTATCCATTAAAATATCCATAAAACGAATGAAATATCTACAAAGTCATCATTATGCTCTAAAACTCTATAAACCATAGAATAGAGCCATCATAAGGAGATTTAGATCATGTTCCTTACAAAAAACAAGCTAGGCCTATTTCACTGTCAATGTCACACAATCATGTTCCTTCACAGAAAAAGCCAAATAACTTGTATAAACACTGTCAGGTGTGATCATGGTTAAACTGATGGTGATTAAAGAGTCTTAGGGCATAGCTGAGTGATTCTTTTGAATCTACAAGGTCTATCCTACTCATTAAGTGATTGGTAACATCAGGGTTTGTCACTGAGGCCACACCACCAATTGGTATAAATCCAAAGCCTCTAGAAGTAGTCTTGAAGCACATGCATATTTCACGAACATTATGAAATGAAATCATGTTTTGGAGGCAAAAAAGGTCAATATTTTCAGATCTGTCAGGTGTTCTAACAATTTTGGCCACCACTGTATATAGCGCTTTTTACAACAGCAGTTATCACAAATCAGCTTTACAATTGTCCAGGTCCAAAGCCCCTAATGAGCAAGCCAGGCCAGACAGTGCATTTTAAGTACTTATGGGCTTATTTAGGATCTTGAAGAACTCAGGAAGTCCACTGCATTGTCCAACAGAACAATGCAGTGGCATATCAAATTCCATCAAGGCGGATATTGGAGGAGAGGGACACAGACTCTTTATTAGGGTACCTGTGAATTTTGACAATTCTGACTTGCTCAACAAAGCGCTGTGGTTTGAAAACACCTTGTCCATCCAGGTAGTATGCAGTCATCTGCTCATGTTTGGTTGCTAGAGTGAGAAGCACATTCTTGAAATTGCGTGTATCATGGACTATTTTCTTAAAGAAACTGTGCTTTGATTCAAACCACATGGTCCATAATGCCACTAAAGGACCAAAACAGCGGATTAGGCTTGGGTAATGCTCCACAAAGTGGTGCTTTGGTTTCGGTTTCAGTCTCAGATCAGGAAATATTTCAAGCAGTAGATTTTGGTGATCAGATATCTTGCTGGCTAAGTAACAAACTGACTCCTCTGCAAACTTTGTTGATAAAACCAATTCAACAATTTCTTTGACAGCCATCAAAATCTCCCAAGAAGGTTCATTTTCAGGCACTTTACTACCAATGATCAATGGGAGCAACCGCAACAGAGTCCTGTTTTCATGTCCATTTCCTCCTATGGTCCCTTTCACAAGACTTGCTTTGGCAATCTTTTGAGGTTTATTAACCCTGTCTGAAAAATTGTATGGAAAGGATTTAATCTGGTTATTCAAACAATCCAATGTGAAAATGCCTTTAGAAATCAATTCCTTCAAGCACCAGGACAGTTCAACAGGAATAATTCCTTCAAAAAAGTCATGGAAGACATCTGGGGTGAAAGTAGGACAGATGCTTATGAAGGACGCATTGCCCTTTCACACCTTTCACATTCTGGAGTGTCTCGTCCCCTGCGAGTTTGTCTAAAAAGGCATTATGCTCTTCAGTCGTTCTCAACTAAAAATCTGTTGATTCAGTAATAGATATGTCATTTCGACTGATGAGATAAAATCTGCAAAGGTTTTCAACACTAAAGCTTTCCTGAAAGCCGGCTAGTCCATGGGCTCCAAGATTGTCAGCACATACACAGAAAACTGTTCCTCTAACAAACTGATCTAGAGCCTCAATATACAGTATATATCCTCCTGTTCTAAAGATTCTCGAAAACTGTCCTGGCACTGATTCCTGATGAAAGACTATGTTCCTTACGTAATCTGTTCGGCTCAAAAATCCCAAAGGACCTGAGTGACAGAAATATAAACAAAATTATTTTTATATGTCCCATCATATAAATATTCAGTTGGCTCAATCAAATTAAAATACAAATTCATTTTGTAATCTGTTGATAATTGCCCTTTTTCTGATGTGGTAACAAGGAAAGGATGTGTTTGAATTACTGCATCTGCAATTTCTTGAACAGTATTGTCGTCTATCTGTATGTTGTTTTTAGTAAGTATCTCTCTGATTTTCTTAAGTGTAAGTGATTTTGAAATATGCAAGATATCATTCAATTCTTCAATTATTTCCTGTGTTGCACTCTTTGAAACGTGTAGCACTGTTTGCATACACAAAAAGAGAGATGCAAGCTTGTGTTCAAGAATGTCCCAACCTCCGTCCTCTTGAGAGTCTCTTCTGTTTGAAAGAAAGGCTCCTTTACAGGATCAGCACAATTTTCAGTGTCAACCAAATCAACCAGATTGGACTCCACAGATACTGATGTTCTAAAATCACTTACAGAATGAGATTTATGGTTCCTACTTCTACGACAGCTGACACTTGAAAGTTTGTTTGTCTTAAAACCACATTTTGAAAAGGGGCAGCGCATGGATTCGTGATTTCTCAACTGACGTCCAATATGAGCAAAGAATGTTCGTTCATCACAAACATCTTTGAAATCGCATAATTCACAAGAAAATGTTGAATTGCTCAGTTTTTTCCTGTTTTCTTTTTAGCATGAGAATGGGACAGGTGTGATCTCAGTGAACCTGTAGTTTTGAAGCTGCAAACACAGTCTGGAAAAGGGCAAGGCCAGCTCAAGCCTCTGTGATTAACACGGATGTGTTTCAGGAGAACTTCTTGATTGGAACTGCAGAATTTACAGAATTTACACTGCATGTCATTTCTGAAAGAAAAAAAAAACACAAATGTATTATGATTTGTGAAATAATACATAGTCGTACACTCTAAACCCGGTAAAGTTGAATTTACTTAAAAAACTTAAGGAAACTGGTTGCCCTAAAAAATGTAAGTAACGTTTACTGGAAAACTTGAAGTAAACTTGAGTCATTTTAACAACCATTTTAAGTTGAATTTACTTAATGCTTTTAATTTGTCTAATTACTCCATTCCTCTAATTGCATTAAATTACATAGAAAAAAACTTTTTTTTTTTAATTTTGAAATTTTCATTTCAAAATACAACAGTACAGTGAAGACAAGTTTAAAACAAGTTTTATTTTTTAGCAGGTTTCATACTTTTCTCTCTAATAAGAGTGCATTCTCAACAGAGCTAATAACGACCCTAGTTTTAAATGCTTAACTTGCGAAATGTGTGAACAATTCCTATATCACAAAATATAGAATTCCTGTATAATAGAACAGTTTGTTTGGACAAATATTTGCACTTAAGCACATGAACATACTGTATTGAACACATTGTGTTTACATATACAAGTCTATGCAAATGTAACAAATTGTTTTCTTGTACACCCGAGTTCAGCATATTGGCATTGTGAAGCTTAGTTGTGTTAATGCGATAAGGATGAGAAGGTATACATTCCAATTTCCAAAATAAAATACAAAAATAAATCTTTTACAACCAGTCTAAAAGCAGAGTAATCACCTATAAAATTATTTGCCAAATTGTACTTGTACATGTGCTTACACAGGTTATTATCAAAAGTACAAAGTTTCTCAGCTTAGGAGGCATAAATATGGATCAGCTGATCACAATTAAAACTTCACTTTGCACAACCATATTTGTAAGAGAAACACAAGTATTATTTTCATTAAACAAAGCAAGTGAAAATTTGTTTCTTATAATGATTTCACAATGATCTAGTGTGCTAGTTACTGCTGCAGGGTGCAGTATTTTGATCACTTCCAATGTCTTGTGGAGTAGACCCTTTTACACTGTAACTGCAAGCTGATTTTTCAAAGATTGAATTTTGGGTGCCAGCTCAACCTTTCCAAGGTTAAGAAATACCTGCTGGATGAAATGGAAAGTGGTTTTCATACACTTTGGGTAGTTCAAGTGCAGGGCATATATCAGTCCAAAAAGAAGACAGAAGGCTTGTGGCAGGTTGTCTGGTTCCATCACTGAATTCCAAGATGATGCACACTCTGGAAGGGTTTAGCTGTGGACTTCCTGTATCAATACAGAGGATTCCTGCTGGTATTTGGTTGTACGAGTCCTCGTCAGTGACATCCTAACAAAGAAAAAAAACTAATTGTGAATAAACAGCTTCAGCCTGTCATATCATTAACTAGTAAGGACGATATTCAACACTGAAAATAAAAGTCTGGGAAATATTCATTAAATGATTCTGAAAATTAGCAGCAGACAGTCTTCATTAAAGAGTTAATCTAAAAATTAAAATTTAAGATGTTTATCCGCTTACCTCAATGGTATCCAAGATATAGGTGACTTTGTTTCTTCAGTAGAACACAAAGATTTTTAACTTGAATCATTGCAATCTGTCAGTCGTATAATACCAGTCAATGGTCACACAATCTTTGAGAGGAAAAAAAAAACATGCACAGAAAAATCCAAATTAAACCCTGTGGCTTGTGACAATACATTGATGTGTAAAGACACTAAACAATTAGTCCGCACAAAAAAGAAAAAAACAAACAAACAAACAAAAAAAACAGTATTTATATTGGGTTTTTATATTGGGTTACACTCTGTATCAGAGGTAAAAAAAAAATACATCTATAAATACCGTTCAGTTTTTTGTGCGGACCGATCGTTTCATGTCTTTACACATCAATGTATTGTCACAAGCCACAGGGCTTAATTTGGATTTGTCGGTGCATGTTTTTTTTCCCTCTCAAAGATTGTGTGACCATTGACTGGTATTATATGACTAACAGACTGCAACTGTTCAAGTTAAAAATCTTTGTGTTCTACTGAAGAAACAAAGTCACCTACATCTTGGATACACTGGGGGTAAGCATATAAACATTAAATTTTCAGTTTTGGGTCAGCTATCCCTTTAATGGTTTAAAATGTTACTTTGTACTGGCAACATGTACAACAATTTAATAACTTACAGAGCAGGTCTTAAAAAGGCAGATGGGTCATCACCCAATATGACTGGCAGTCCACAAAGGCAAAGGGACCTAACATCTGTTGGCTCTGTGGTCTGGAAATAAGGGAGACATTGTACAACACAGTTTGATATGTACTTATATATTAAACTTTCTCCAAAATATTCAGATTTTGGGGAGTAAAGAACAGAAAAAGAGAAGATTATACAAACAGGAAGAGAGAGAATGGAGAAGGAACGCAGATAAATGAGAAAAGTGGGAGAATGTATTGGAGTTCAGGAGAGGAAAAGATGGAGATTTAAGAATGGAGAAGACAAGAATAAAAAGGAAAAACGGCAAGTTAGAAATAAGCAGAGGCTAGTAAAAAACACAAAGAAGAGGTGAGAAGAAATTAGATAATGACAACAGTCAAAAAAAGGAAGAGTGATGGAAAAGAAAGAAAAAAAAAAAAACCTTTGTCTGACGTAAAAGGTCAGCCAAAATTTGACCAACAAGGCCTTTCTTCTTTCTGAAGATGTCCATCAGATTTGGAGAGTGATGGTCCAGAGCATCAAGGAAGCTCTCTCTGAGATTTTTCCCCACCACTCGGTTGAACTCGTAATAAACCTGAAATATAAAACATGTAAAACCATATTAGGCCTTGGTGAACACTACATGACTGTCACAATGCTGACCAACCCTCAAATGGTCATAAATACCCACTGTCACATCCACCTATTTGTGTAGTAAAATACTCAAGTTAAAAAAATGCATGCTGTACCTGGCTTTCTGTAAACAGAGCTGGCCAACAAAGAATCATCTGGCTGATGTAGGCTTGTCATTAACAACTTCATTAACAAGGGATCCATTTGGCTTTGTCTTCTTCATTTCATTGGCAAGGACTTCATGAACTCCTTCAAGGCTGTGGTCATCCATCCCCTCTGGATTTTCAGGCAAGAAATTTATTTCCCCTTTCCTAGGCTTTTTGATGTCTTTGTTGGGAGGGTCACCGGTTGTAGTGTGCCTCCCACGTTTACCAGCATTGATACTGACTTCAAGTG
Organism: Distichodus sexfasciatus; assembly: GCA_032718565.1. NCBI lineage: Eukaryota > Metazoa > Chordata > Actinopteri > Characiformes > Distichodontidae > Distichodus > Distichodus sexfasciatus. The sequence continues at coordinate 42,820 of JAVGVS010000720.1, forward strand.
GACCCAACTTGCGCATTTTGTTCCTATAACTTCCCATCTTGAATTTTAAACTATTTTTCCATCCTTCCCAGCCAGAGGATGAGGCTGGCTCTTTAAGACATGGATGTGTTTGTACCAAGGCTTCTGCAACAGCATCAAATTCTTCCTTTGTTGGATATGCTTTAAACCCATAAATGGTCTCAGCCAGTTTTTGCAGAATGTCATGTTTCATCTCTTTAGCGACTTTAAGGTTAGTTTCATCTCTCAAATATTGCAGGTTGTCTTGACGAAGTCGATACTCGACATCAACTGAAAATTTCGGAATGGGAAATGCATCTGGCAACTGAGAACTTCTATCCAGAGAAGAGACAGACAGGATCTCAGTGTCTGTCTGACTGTTTGTTTCCAAAAAATCAGTATGTGCAGTGAGTGGTTCGAGCTCAATTGTAGGAATGATTTTATTGGTTGGCTTCTCTGGAAGCTCAAGAAGATCTGTAAGATTGCACAGTTCATTGTTAAATTCGGGATCTTGGTACTGTAATGAGAAGTTGTAGTTTCTTTTGAGAGTGCTTTTAAGCCACTCAATCAAATCTTCAAGTCTGTCAGGCCGTGTTGTCATAGTCATTTTCCTTATATCTCCCTCAGAGACAATAACTCTCATGGTTAATTTCTGTCGAAAAGCCATCTGTGAAAAGACAAACATACAAGACATCTTTAGCAGACAACATATCGTTTCAGTGTCACCATTAGTTCTCCTTGCACCTTGTACGCTGATAATGGGAACACATCATTCAACTCTGAAATTCTAACCACACACATTGACGTGACATCACTGCAGAGAAGCTGGTATGATCTCAAGTGCTCACAGTACCATGCTGTCATTTTGTGGTAGGCGAACAAAATTTGTGTGTTAGCAGCAACAATCTTCTCAATCTGGACAAATTCAGAAAGACCGGAGCATGAGCCAGTACAGAGAATCATGCCTGGATGATACTTGTTTCCATCCAAACGAACAGATGATGCAACAAGAACTGATCCAGACTGAGCCAGATTGTTTTGAGTGATTACACTCTGAACATTCGTGGAGAAAGAGGCAAGCAAAACTGGTGTGACCTTTGAGAGTTCAACTGATGGTTTGAAAAATGAGCTACAATCAAGATGGTAACTGACGAGCGGCGGCGCCACGAGCAGGCAGCGGCTAAAAGTGCTCCAGGGAATTCAGTGTTTTTATACTGATTCTCGACCGTTTTGTCTACTTTCCGTTTTGTTTGTGATCAAGTACGATGCGTATCACCTACAACAGACACACCCTGCTTGAAATCGGAAGAAAATGCACAATTCCTCCGCCAAATCTGCCGTCGGAGACGCTACAGAGCCTGGGCGAGGCAACGAGGCGCAGCTTGCCGAAACGGAAGCGCTGTTCCAGGAAACAGAAGCGGGGCAAGCGTGCAGGCTTTAGCACGAGGCTAAAAGCTAACCCGGCCCATCTGTCCTGCTCTCCAACGTCCGCTCACTGGACAATAAAATGGACTATCTGTGGCTCCAGCAATCAAGCCAGCGTGAGATAAAGAACTGCTGCGTTTTTATCTTCACGGAAACGTGGCTGAACGCGGACATCGCGGACTCGGCTATCCAGCTAAGCGGGCTAGCATGCTATCGGGCCGACAGAGAAGCCTCTTTGTCCGGTTAGAGCCGCGGAGGCGGGTTGTGCGTCTACATTAACAAACTCTGGTGTACGAACTCTGCTGAAGTGAGTCGCCACTGCTCACCACAGATAGAGTTTCTCGTCATAAAGTGCCGCCCGTTCTACCTGCCGAGAGAATTCTCCGTGGTGCTAATCGTAGTACCTGCCGCCTAGCGCTAATGCTAACCTGGCGCTAGCCGAACTGTACGAGGCTATCAACAAGCTCCAGACCGCACACCCGGACGGATTTCTCATCATTGCCGGCGACTTCAACCACGGGAACTGAAGTCAGTTCTCCCCAAATTCCATCAACATGTGGACTTTGCTACGAGGGGGGAGAACTGCCTGGATAAAGTTTACACCAACGTGCGTGGTGCCTACAAAGCAGCAGTGCGCCCACACATCGGCTCTTCAGACCACGCTACAGTGATGCTGCTGCCCGCATACTCATCGCTGCTGAAACGCACAAGACCTGCCAGGAAAACCATCAGAGTCTGGCCCAGTGGAGCTGTCTCAGCACTCCAGGACTGTTTTGAGTGCACGGACTGGAATGTTTTTAAAGAGGCGGCGACGTACGACGGCTGCGTTAACCTGGACGAGTTTGCAGAATCTGTGACTTGCTACATCTCCAAGTGCATAGAGGATGTTACCGTCCTGAAGAACATCACCACTAGAGCCAACGAGAAGCCCTGGTTCACAGCACAGGTGCGTGCGCTGCTGAGAGAGAGAGATGCTGCTTTCCGGTCCGGGAGTAAAGCTGCCCTCAGAACAGCCAGGGCTAACCTCTCTCGCTCTATCCGTCAAGCAAAGCGAGCGCACGCAAAAAAGATCCAGAACCATTTCAACAACACAAAAGACTCTCGCAGGCTATGGCAGGGCATCCAGGCTGTCACCCAATACAAGCCAGCACCAAGCAGCTGTGAGGGGGATGCCACACTCCCTGAGGAACTGAACAAGTTCTACGCACGGTTTGTCCACCACCATCATCCCAGTGCCAAAGAAATCTTCAGTTTCCTGCCTGAATGACTACCGGCCCATCGCTCTGACCCCCATCACCATGAAGTGCCTTGAGAGACTTGTCATGGCACAGGTGAAAGGCAACCTCCCCCACTCACTGGACCCTCTGCAGTTTGCCTATCGCACAAACAGGTCGACTGAGGACGCGATATCCACTGCACTTCACCTTTCCCTTTCACACTTGGACAATAAAGACTCTTATGTTAGATTGCTGTTCATAGACTTTAGTTCAGCATTCAACACCATCATCCCCCAAAGACTGTGTATGAAACTGAGCAAGCTGGGACTGAGCACCTCACTCTGTAACTGGATTCTGGATTTCCTGTCAGAGAGACCTCAGTCCGTCCGAATCGGCGACAACATTTCCAGCACCATCAGGCTGAGTACCGGAGCTCCTCAGGGCTGCGTTCTCAGCCCACTTTTGTTCACACTCCTGACTCACGACTGCACCGCCCTGCACAGCTCAAACCACATCATCAAATTCGCCGATGACACGACCGTGGTGGGGCTCATCAGCAACAACGATGAGTCGGCGTATAGAGATGAGGTTCAGCAGCTGGCTGCCTGGTGCAGTGAGAACAACCTGTCGCTGAATGTGGACAAAACAAAGGAAATGATCGTCGACTTCAGGAGAACTCGCTCCACCCACACACCACTCAGCATCCACGGCTCCACGGTTGAGACTGTAAAAAACACCAAGTTCCTGGGAGTTCACATCTCAGACGATCTCACCTGGACCACCAACACCACCTCCATCACCAAAAAGGCCCAGCAGCGTCTCCACTTCCTGAGACGGCTGAAGCGAGCCAACCTACCCCCTCCCACCCTCACCGCATTCTACAGGGGCACCATAGAGAGCGTCCTGACCAGCTGCATCTCTGCCTGGTTCGGTAACAGTGCTGTTGCCGATATCAGGCGGCTTTAAAGGGTGGTCAAAACAGCTGGCAACATCATCGGAGCGTCTCTTCCGCCGCTGCAGGACATCTTCTACAAGCGCTGCATCAGAAGGGCCTCCTGCATCGTGCTCGACCTCTCACACCCTTCACACAGACTGTTCACACTCCTTCCATCTGGCAGACGCTTTCGCAGCATCAGGTCTCGATCCTCCAGGATGCGTGATAGCTTCTTCCCACAAGCCATCAGACTTTTGAACTCACTCCCTGCCATCACACTTCCCCCCACACACACACCTGGACTGTGAAGAAACTGTTTCTGTTGCACCACTGCACTTTACTGCACCTTACTTTACACACCACCGTCACTTTGATGCACAATAACTACTGTTATGATACTGCACTGCTGCCACTTATTTGCACAAACATTATATGCTGCTTTACAAATGTTTGCACATACACTGAAACATTGTACACATAAATAGCCGAATATAGTATCTGTCATATTATAACCTTCTACCTCCTGCACATCCAATGTAAAATGTCAATTTGCACCTGTTTAAATGTTTGCATATTTGCACATATACTGAACATTGTACTTGGAAATAGTCCGGATATAGTATCTGTCTATTATAACTCTACCTCTTGCACACTCAGTGTAAATGTCAATTTCAACCTGTTAAGAATACTGCATCCTGACTTGACAAACATGTTTACCTCTATGTCTGTCTCCCCTGTCTAGTCTAAAATGTATATTGTATGTTGTCTGGTTTTAAAATGTATATTGTTTAATGTATATTTTAGTATTTTACTTATTTATTGTTTATTCCATGTGCCTAGTCGTGCCACTGCCTATTTATTCTCTGTTCTACTGTTCTTTGTTTGTTTGCACTGGAAATAACCTGGAGCCACGTCGTCTCGTCTCTCTATGTATCTGTACAGTATATAGCAGAGATGACAATAAAGTTGACTTTGACTTTTGACTTGACTGCTTTCTGGTGTTTGGTAGCAAGTGTCAGTGGAACATTTTTGAAATTCTGTGCATTGCGAATTGCCCTTTTAAAGAACTTGTGCTTCCCCTCGAAGCGCATTGTCCAAACTTCACACGGCGGACCAAATTTCCTCATTAGCTGAGGGTAGTGTTATAAGTAGTGATGTTTCGGCTTTAAACGAAAATCAGGAAACGTTGATTGCAGCAGCTGTCTGTGATCTGCTATCTTACATTCCAGGGACTGCAGTGTTTCTTCAGTATGCTGTGGTGTCACAACTAGCTCAATGATTTCTTTGAGAAGCACGAGAACTTCCCAAGTGTTGTCACCCTCTGGGTCATAGCTACCAATGAGAAATGGAAGAAGCCGTATGAGACACCAATTCTCATGGGCATTTCCACCAATGGTCCCTTTGGTGGAAAATCCCTTTCCAATCACCTGTGGTCTGTCTTGTCAGCAAATGTGTAATTAAAGTACTTGATGGCATGATTTAACACATCTAGAGTGAAATAAGTCTTGCCTATCAAGTCTGTGAGACACAGGGACAGCTCAATTGGAACAACACCTTCGAAGACATCATGCATTATGTCAGGAGGGTACCCAGTGACTACATGAAAGTGATCAAGATTCTCAGTCAGTGGACAGGCACCTTTCACACCATAAGTTCGACTCAATTCTGGGTTATTTCGAACTTCCTGCACCTGTCTATCATGGGAATCTTTGTCTCTGAATTGATAGAAACCAGAACATACCTCTTGCTGCTGAGCATCACCACTGCCTGCCATACAGAATCTGCAAAATCTTTCAACGGAGAAGCTCTCCAGGAATCCTGCAAGAGAGTGGGCACCAAGATTATCAGCTGCAACAAATAATACTGTACCTCTCACAGTTTTACCAAGTTTTTCCAGGTAAACACCATTTTGCTCCAACATCTTCAGATCATAGATAAGGGGTTGCAGAACCTTTGCATAACCACACTTTTTGACTGTAGATGTATTGCATAGTAAAGCAAGCTGTATTGAATTGAGGGCTGACCTATATTTTGCAGGTATGTTTGGCAATGACCCAATACACAGCACACATTTTGTGTTTCAGCTTTGACGTTCCAAGAGGATTGGCTATTTCGAAGTCATCGATGTAAAGGCCTAGAGCAATTGTGAATTCATCTCTTGTAAGAAAAGAGTTTTCATTAAAGTATTGCCCATCCACATACGATCTGTATTCCTGTGCCACACTGACCTTTTCTGACATCGCTCTGTTTAACACATCAGTGTTGTTTAGCAATTTCTGTAGCATGGAGAGAATGGGGACATATGCAAGCGGTTTTTGGCCTTTTTCAACAATATATTCAATTGGGCTAACCAGTGGAAACTGTTGACGTACATAGGCTGCTCTGCTTTTAGCAGTCCCTAAAGGTCCATCTTTGGCCAAAAAACTCATGTTACTTTCTGACACAGAACTTATAACCTCTCTTAAAACTGTCTCATCCAAGTCAGGATATTTACTTAACACAGCTCTGACTCTGTTGTGCACAAGTGGCTGTGAAAGTTTATGAATTTGACAAAGTTGTTCTACAGCTTCTTGCACAGAACTCTCTGGTATGTGCAGAACACTTTGCATCTTTAACAGAAGAGATGCCAAGTTGTGCTCAAGCTGTTTTTCTAAATCAGGAAGATCATTACTGGCTTCTTCACTCAGCTCTTCTAACTCTTCTATATAATCAGCATGGAACATTTGCTCTTGTGCAGCATTACTGTCTGGGATAATGTAATCATGACCGATGATTTCTGATTTGAATGCCTTCCACGTCGTCTCGTCTCTCTATGTATCTGTACAGTATATAGCAGAGATGACAATAAAGTTGACTTTGACTTTGAGTTCTGTTCCTTGTGTCTTTTACTCTTGTGTGCTTTGAAAGTGGAGTAGACACTGCTTTCAAAGTTACAGTCTTTGTAAGGGCATGCAACTTTATGATTTACTTTTAAATGTACAGTACGCAAGTGAATCAAGTAATCAGCCTCAGAGCAATACTCAGCAAACCCACAAGACAGACAGCTAAACTTAATTGCTGCATCTGCACTTGCCTGTTGACCAGACGGATTGGTGTGAAAGCTGGATAAGTGCACTTTTAAGGCATTAAATGATTTAAAAGTGCATAAACATTCCTAGCGTAAACAAGGAAACGGCTCATTTCTAGCATAACTTCCATGCTTTAGTCTATAATGTTTAAATAGCTGTGATCTTTTTTCACAGTTAAAAGAACAATACTTGCATTTCCAATACATGCCTTCTTGTCACCTGAAACACAAACAAAGTTTAATGTTAGAAAGCATCCAGTTGTGTTTGCATTTATACACACATTTAGCTTATTCTATCTTAAATCAGGTCTGTATCGAAACAAAACTTGATTTTTAAAGTTTAAATTCACTCATCTGATTAATTAAACTGTGGTCGTCCTGTCACACAGTCTGCTCCACTGGAACCGCGGTGTATGTGTCCAACTCGTAGGAGTTTAAACGGGACAGTGTCTACCGCAAGCCAGTAACAGAAATCAACTAATTAGCTGAAAACGCCAGGACCTGTTATGTTTCATATGCTCGCAAACAATTCCTCAATGAAAAAGCAAGAAAAATACAACGCTGACAAAGGGCCGTGAAACTCGCCTCACGGGAGTTAACGTTAAGACTTTGCACCGTTAGTTGGCGGGTGAAAATACCACCACGTCTTTTCAGTGCTGGCAAACAACCCCTCGATTTACAAAAGTGAACAATAAACTAATTAATTAAGCGTCCGCGAAAAACGCTTCACATATGTGGGATCGTTTTCACCACGTGAGAGTGAGAAATCAAGAACTTTAACAGCAAAATGCCTTAAATTATTCAAAAATAATGTTACTCACAAACACCCCCTTGATGGGAAGAAAAAAATGAACAGCCGATGTCACGACTATGCCCGCCGAATTCTCCTTCCAGACGTTCAAGCCAGACCCGCGTAAAAGAAAAGCGGAAACATATTTAAGACAGTGTTTTCCAGCACTCACAAACAATCTCTCGATGGAAAAATGAAACAAAAACGGGATAAAACGTTTACGTTCTAACTGCTCACCAACAACTCTATAAAATCACATGCATATGCAACCACGCAAAAATGGCGTCTTCTAAACTCTGCATTGCAACAGATAATCACTCACTGGGGGGTAAAGGGGGCGTGGTCAATCAAAAACTTTTTAAATTTAATCAATTAAACTTAAACTTATTAACACATTTCACTATGTCTACAAACGTAGTAAAATTGACTTGCATTTCATATTAATGAACTAAATCTTAAATTATTTAAGTATGTTGCAATTAAACTGTTTAATTAGATACAAAATCGCTAACAGTGTAATATATGGTTATGAATGCGTGGTCCCCTATTGTTATTGTGCCGATTTTTTTTTTCCTTTTTCAGGGGGCCATGCAGTGGAACACTGCGTGGTCCCCTATTGTTACTGTGCCGATTTTTTTTTCTGCCTCAAAATGCGTTGTGGAGAAAAAACGGTAAGACCTACAGCTTTGAAATTTGGCAGGTAGGTCCGGTACCCCACCCACTACTCAGGCAAAAAAAAAAAAAAAACCTGCGCCAAAATAAGCTATTTTGCAATTTTCCAAAAAAATAAGCATTTTGCCGAATAAATGTTGAACCGTAGCTCTGATTCTCAAAAATCTTAAATCATCTTATTCTTTGGTTTAAGACGAATTTTTTAGACCCTCGCATCTATTTCTGCCATATTTGATTTTTCGCTAAATTGCATAAAATGAAATCCCATCTTTTTCGAACATGCAACTGGTATCATTTGAATCCTAAGACACTCTTCTTTAATTATTATCAAGCACATTTTTAATTTAGATCTTCATTTTTTTGTAATATGCAAAAAAATGGGTTCGGCTTGGCGTAGGACTGCAAACCCATACACCGAGTGTCATAGAAATTCGGCTCTGGGTGGGCAACAGCTTTGAAATTTGGCAGGTAGGTCCTTGACTCTACCCAATACTGAGGAAAACAGTTACTTTGCTTTACTTTTTCATATTCCATCACGTACTTCTCAGGCAAAGAAATAATAATTGCACCACTCTACCACATGGTGGCGCTAATAAGCTATTATGCGTTTTCCGTAATAACTTTTGAATCGTAGCTCCGATTCTTAAAAGTCATATATTATCTTATTTCTTAGGTCAAGACGAATCTTAATAAACCCTCGTATCTATTTTTCCCATATTGGATTTTTCTTTAATTGGCATAACTAGTCAACTAGATCCTGGATTTTTATCCAATCTGCATGTAACTGGTATTATTTGAATCCCAAGACATTCTTCTTTAATTATTAGTAAATTTTCAATTTAGGTTTTCATTTGGCTGTATTTTTTTAAATAAATGTGCTCAGCTTTGTATAGTAATGCAATGCCACACACTGAAAATCATAGAAATCTAGCTCTGAGTTAGCTACCGCTAATTTTCATAATATGAAATCATATTATTTAAATCTCACCATATTCTTCTTTAATAGTTATTGAGCACATTTTTCATTTACCTATTCATATGGCTATATTATGCAAATCAGTACTTTGAAACAAATTCAGCAAGACATATGTTTTTAGACACTCTCTTATAGTAATTATTAAGCACATTTTCAGGTATTTCTTTATATGGCTGCAAAGCTTCACTTCAAAGTCGATATCCCACTTGTTGGCACCATAATAAACTATTTTAAAGTTAGCCGCATAAGTTTTGAACCGTAAATACGTAGAAATAAATAATACCATATATATACTTCAATTCGTAAAAAACTGATAAAGCTGCAAACTGCATGGCCCCCGTAATCACTGCTTGCAGTTATATTCTGTATAGTTATGGGTTCTACTAGATTTAAAGATATTACCTCAAACATACCTCTTTTCAAGTTAAATATTTCTTTGCACTCCCCATCAGTGCAGAAAGTAGCTCCTTGCATGTAGAAATGCACAGAAAAACTAGCTACGTGACTACACAGGAGGCTGAGTAAGTCACATGCTGGAAATTAACCATGAGAACATGACCAGAGACCATAGTGCTCATCCAACGTGTAATCTCTCGTTTGCGTCAAGGAGTAGCGGTGTATAAAGCTTGCAAATTGTTAGAATCAACGCTGTCAAAATGTTACATATCATTACCGAAAGGGGACTGGATGAACGACCAAGAGCAGCGCTTTCACTCTACTCAAAACCAAACTATCTGTCTAAATCCACTATTACACAAAATTACAGTAAAGTTGGCTCTCTTAGAAACTTAGAATTTGCACCAAACCATCTTCCAGCAACAATTTAACAGAGAATTTTGTGTATGACAACAGGAAACATAATATAAAGAGGTAAAAACATTACTTACTTTCTTGTGCAGTTCCGCCTGCAGATGCGTTGTCCGCTATGGCGCCAAAACCTTCAAACCTTCTAGATGCGCACAAGATTGGTTTCATTTGCAATTGAACGAAATTAAAAATGTAAATTCAGGAAACAGACCACACTGCTTTATTACAGAATCCCTATGTTAATTGTGGAGTGAACCCATCTTTAATTGTGAAACCCAAAATTAGATATTGTTTGTTTACATAAGGTGTGACTGTTTGTTCATTGGACAGTACGTGAGCTGTTTTTTTTTTTTTTTTTACAGTGTACGTTGCGATAACAGTCCCTCATTCATCACGAGTTGCATGGTGTGCATGAAGCATCCTACACTTGGAACTCTTAGCCTATCCATTGCCTTTATTAAGTTGCTGCCATTGTCTCGTAAAACAACATGAACTTTGTTCTTTGAAATTTTCCATTCATTGAACATTTCCTCTATAGCTGTAGCGATGCACTCTCCCGAGTGCGAGCCACGAAGCCGCTTAGCGAGGAAAACGTACTCGGTTACTTACGTAACCTTGGTTACCTGAGATATGGGAACGAGTACTGCGTCGTAAGACGCTGTATGGGAAAAACTCTCTTTTTCCTCCTCGACCGAAGCCTTTTCCAATCACGCAGTGAAACTGCATGTCGATTGGTTCGTTCAAAGTAATAAAAATGAACCAATGACTCGGTGGCAGAACTGAGCGAGCCAATGGCTGCGCCACTTCGCCAGCGCCCGGCATTTGCATGGGCGGGGCTAACTGGCTCTATATAAGCGGCCATTCCGCCACCGTGCTCAGATTTCTTGGAATGAAGCGTACTGAGGCGTGCAGCACATAGCACGGCAAGGAACGCAGTACTCGTTCCCATATCTCAGGGAACCAAGGTTACGTAAGTAACCGAGTACGTTCCCTGTCGATATTCCACTCGTACTGCATCGTAAGACGCTGTATGGGAACCAGTACAATCACGCCGTGCTATGATGGGGAACGACTCAAAACATGACACCTGTGGGGAACCCAGGGGAGTGCAAAAAAATGCTGTCTGAGCGCACCAACACGTGGTGTCCCCTTAACTCCGGCAGGAAGAATTGACAGGCACGGCACACTGCCAGAATCTCCAGGCAGTTGATGTGCAGTCCCGCCTCCTCCTTGGACCAGAGGCCGGAGGCCGGTTTGCCCTCGCACAGTGCTCCCCAACCCTTGTTGGAAGCGTCTGTCGAGACAACCTTCCTCCTGTGTGCCGTGTCTAAGTGCACCCCTTGGGCTAGCCAGAGAGGGTCCCCCCAATGGCTCAGGGCTGTAACACAGGCCTGAGTTACCATTATGCAGTGGCGACCATGGCGCCACGCCGCGAACGGAACCCTCCGCTTCAGCCAGAACTGGATGGGTCACATGTGGAGCAGACCCAACTGGAGGACTGGGAAAGCCGCTGCCATGAGTCCCATCATTATCTGAATGGCCTTGAGTGGGTGCGAGGTCCCTTCCACGAAGGAGCATTTTCAGGTGGCTGAGGAGAAGGGTCCAGTGCGATAAAGAGACTGCCTCTGACTGGGCCAAAATGAGCCAGTCGTCGAGGTAGTTGAGGATGCGGATTCCCATCTGTCGCAGAGGGGAGAGAGCTGCATCCATGCATCGCGTAAAAGTGTGGGGAGCCAGAGACAACCCAAACGGCAGGACCTTGTATTGGTATACCACCCCTTTGAAGGCGAATCTCAAGAAGCGCCTGTGATGGGGGCAATCTGGATGTGAAAGTAAGCGTCTTTCAGATCCAGAGACATGAACCAGTCCCTGGGGCATATCTGCACGAGGATCTGCTTCAACGTGACCATCCTGAATGACCGTTTTGCAAGGGCGCGATTCAGGAGTCTGAGGTCCAGAATAGGTCACAAACTGCAGTCTTTTTTGGGGACGAGGAAGTAGCAGCTGTAGAAGCCTAACTCACTCTGAGCTAGAGGAATGATCTCTATGGCTCCTTTTTCCAGCAGGCAGGAAAATTGCTCTTTTTGTGAGAAAGTGTGTTTTTTATTTTTATGTCCACTATCACAGCGGTCGGACGCCCGGGCGCATAATTGGGCCAGTGGGGAGCCGAAGACACACTCTCCTCTGCACCCGGCAATGAGCGGGGTGGCAAGAGGTCGTTGAGAAGTCGCTTGCAGGGTGGTCCGGCCGTAGCGAGACTCAAGCTCCTCCTCTTCCTGCCTGGACATTCAGGAGGACTTCTGAGTTGCAGGGTCCAAGGTGACCTTGGGCCGGGGACCCATGCGCTGCGGGAAGGGGAACTGCCTTGCAGAGCGAGAACGTCCTCTCTCCTGATGCTCCCTGGGCCATGGCTCAAGAGCGGCTGGGGTAGGCGCAGCGGACTGCTGAGTTGACGCAGGCCTGGGGCGACTGGCAGCAGACGACGTGCTGGAACATTTCGGGAGGAAGTGTTGCATCGCATGAGACGACTTCTGGGCCTCTGTGAAATGCTCGGCGAACCCCTCCACAGCTGGTCCGAACAGGCTGCCTGCTGAGACCGGAGTGTCGAGAAAGGGGATCTTGTCCACCTCCTTCATCTCTGTGAGCGTGAGCCACAGGTGACGCTCCACCAAACTGGACATCGAACGGTCGATGGCCTGGGCTGTGGCTTTGGTGGTGCGAAGAGCCAGGTCCGTCGCACTTTGCAGGTCGTTAAGGGAAGTGGCGTCGAGACTGGCCCCTTCAGAGGCAAGCATCTTGGCCTGAAAGACCTGGAGGACTGCCATGGTGTGCAGGGCTGAGGCTGCTTGACCAGCAGCCATGTAGGCACGCCCAGCAAGCACCGAAGTGGCCCTGCAGATTTTTGAAGGGTGGCTTACCCTGGACTTCCAACTGATGGTCGTGGGCGGGCAAAGATGCACTCATCCAGAGGAGGCAGGTGTGCGTATCCCTTTTCTTCGGCGCCGTCCACGGAGGAGAGCATGGAAGGGGAGGAAGGCCGGATACGCGATGAGAACGGGGCACACCACGACTTCGTGAGCTTGTCATGGATCGCTGATCGGGTTGGGTGAAGGAGACGGGCGATGCTCTTCCAGGAGGAGATGGCAAGGCACGCGGGCACTGAGCCGGCGAGAGCTCGCCAACCTCCGGACACTCAACAGCTCTACCCCGCCATTTCTTCCTCGCAGGTCCCTGGGAGGAAGCAGACGGGAGGGCTCGAGGGGCAGAGTTGTGGTCTGAAAAGAACGCTATCTGCGAGCGTGAAATGGCGACGCTGAAAGCCTTGCAGTGCGGGCAATCATCCACACTGAGCGCAGCATCCGTGTGGGGCTTTCCCAGACAGGCCACACACTCAGCATGGCCGTTGTCGGCGCATAGGGGAATCCCACACGTCACGCAACAACGACAAGGCATTTAAAAATGCTGTTTGCTCTTTTAGAAAGAAAACAAGCTCTTTCTTAGAATCGCCGGAAGCGGCAGGGGAAAATGAAAGTGACGGCGATTGCCGGTTTTTCAGCTGCAAGGCTCGATCAATGGCAATAGTGGCGTTCAGCGAGAGAATCAGCAAGGAAATCTCCATAGCTGAAGAGAAGAAATCTGAGCACGGCGGCGGAATGGCCGCTTATATAGAGCCAGTTAGCCCCGCCCATGCAAATGCTGGGCGCTGGCGAAGTGGCGCAGCCATTGGCTCGCTCAATTCCGCCGCCGAGTCATTGGTTCATTTTTATTACTTTGAACGAACCAATCGACGTGCAGTTTCACTGCGTGATTGAAAAAGGCTTCAGTCGAGGACAAAAAAGAGAGTTTTTCCCATACAGCCTCTTACGACGCAGTACGGGTGGAATATCGACAGGGAACTGCTTTTTGCAACTTAAAACTTGAGTCTATCCACTGTGCCGTTCGACCTAGCAAGGACCATGCACACACATCTGAGCTCCAAATATCTGATGTCAAGCTTAAAGCAGCAACGCTCTCCAAGCATTCAGAAATGAACTTGCGCACTCGTTTGTACTTATCTGGAAAGGCTGTGTCGGAGATATACTGTCGGTTTGGTAGCGTGTAACGAGGCTCCAAATGCTCCATTAAGTGCCGAAGCCCCACATTTGTAACAATAGAAATGGGTTGGTCATCAAGCACAACAAACTCAACGATTTTCTCTGTTATCAGTTTTGCTTTGTTGCTTTGTGGAGGGAGTTTCTCGCATTTCTGAATAGTTTCAAACAGCGCTTGTTGATGCGACACCATTTTCTTCCTGGCGCTCGTGGAATTAATAAATTATGTGTACTCCTTTGCATGATATTTCTGCAGGTGTTCAATCAGATTCGTTGTGTTAAAGTTTCCAACTCTGCTACCATCCCGTGAAACACTTGTATTGCATATAGTACATTCGGCAGTCTTGGCTTTTTCTTCTTTGAGTCTGAAGTAACTCCAAACTGCTGACATGTCGGCAAGTCTCACACACACAACAAAAACTCTTATCACGTGATGCATTTTATCACGTTATGCACGTCGCAAATCACATTATGCATGCTGTAATTATTTGCCATAATTTTTTATGTATCGAATTACATTTTTTATTTCTTCCCGATTTCCGATCCAGTAATTTAGGTCAAGATCGGACCGATACCAATACAGAATATCAGATCGGTACATCTCTTGTCCGGCTCTCACATTATTGCTCTCCTTTCTTTTCTGTCTCCGACAGCACTTTTACAGTCTTTGTTTTCCTTGCCGCTTCAGTCATGCTTTCGTTAGTTTTAACTTTGTTTTTCTGCCTTGTCTTTTGAAGGGGGTAGGGCGGCTATGATGTATGCCGTAAAGCAGTCATTTCTTTTTGTGGCGAGGTTCCTACCCGAACATGATAAAGGTGTAACTGAACCTATTGTGAGTTGATGTACCATCAGAATGATCTCGTAAAAGGCTGAAAAACTACAGTGTTGCTTTAAAAGACACTTCTTTAAAAAGGATCAAATCAATCCAGGATAAGATTATAAAGCCTGGATTGTTGCTAGATTAAAGAAACAAAATGCTTGTACATACTTATAACAAGAAAAAGACCAACCTTTAAGTGAAATTAATTTCAGTTACTTCAAATCAAGAAATAATAATGTCAACAAAAACACTGGTGCCATAATTATTGGCAATGCCTGTATTTAATATTTTGTGCAACCTCTATTTGGCAATAAAACAGTATAAGGCCTCTTTTCAGATCACCGAGGGTTCTAGGAGCTCTCTTTGTGTTCTTTCACGTCAAACAGAATTTGATTGTCTCATATTTGTACACCAGTTAACCAGGACATCAAGGATTGCATCTTGAAGGTTCCTACTCATGCTAATCAATTCAAAAATGTAAACTATGTTTACCATATTTCAATTTACAATTATTTCTTGATTAGGGAATTGTGCTCTTCTGAATGCAATTACTTCAATTAAAGTTGGATTGTTCTCATTTTTTCAGTAAGAGATGACTTCGCCAAAAGGTACATTTTCTTACCCTGTTTACTAATCTATATAATTGTAGAGGGCAATGTATGTAGAGTTATAGGATGTGTTTCCGTGGCCCAGACCAGGCCATTGATGTTCCACATCCAGTGTGAGTAGATTGTTGTGTATGAAAATCACAGGAAATCAGTAGGTAAAGATACAGTTCTCCCTCAGAAACAACTATTCTTTGGTACCAGCATTCATTTGGAATCAGTAAAATCACAGTTTCATGCCTTCTGTTTGATATAAAGATCTGTTTTTAACCCTTCTGTTATGTTTGTTAATAAGGACCTTACTAAACCAAGCACAAGAAGTTTCATACTGAAAAACAACTTTAAACTTTTTTTTTAATGGGTCAATTTGACCAACATAACAGGAGGGTTAAACTCATGACTCATAGTCAAAGTCAAAGTCAAAAAGTCAAAGTCAACTTTATTGTCATCTCTGCTATATACTGTACAGATACATAGAGAGACGAGACGACGTGGCTCCAGGTTATTTTCAGTGCAAACAAACAAAGAACAGTAGAACAGAGAATAGCTGTTTGATATAAATTGGACAGATGCCATATGTTTGCGAGATAAGATCAATGCATTAGAATGGCCTGGATACACCTTTTTAAAACATAACTATTCAAACTAGACAATAATAATGTTGTTATATACAAATATTGTAATGTTGCTGTGTTCACTGCTTGCAACACAAAAAGTTACCTTGACTTTGCAGTGAACTTCCCTGGAGGTCAACAAAAAACAAATGATGCAACAATGGAGAAATATAAAGAATTATAAATAATTGCAATAAACTGGAAAAAAACTAAAAAAACAAAAAAAAAAACCATGAAGATATACACATGTAACAACAGCGTCAGTAAGCTTGGAAGCGGAGTAGGCACCCTTTAACTCTGAGACAAAAGAGTGGTCTGAATTCCAAGTGGAGAGGTTTACCAGTGCTGGGGCCGAAATTCTGCATGTATTTAATCCTATCTCGTGAGTCATTTCTTGGGAGTATGAATGGGATGATACCTTCTTATAAATTGTTTGCTACCAAGTATTAAGTTGAAGTAATTTTGTGCAGGCCATTTCTACGTGCCATTTCTCTTCAAGTCTCTTCAAGCAATTATAATTTCAACAATTATTGGTGTGAAAGTAAAAAAATATATATTACCATTGTTGTATACCGTTCACAATAACTACACTGAAAAAAGTGCACAAGGCATGTCATTACTCCAAAGAAGTTGTTGTACTTGATCTAACTCAAAACATTTAATTTTCTGTCTAGCCATTAGTGTTATGTAAAAAGTTTGGTTGATTTAAATTAAAAGTAAGTCTTGTTAGTGTAAAGTAAATACAGTTCTGTAAATCAAATTAAAAATATTGGTTTTCATTGTCACATGACTTCTAACGTCATCCATGGTCGTGCGTGTCGACGTTCAGCTTTCCGCCATCTTGTTACACAGCATGGATGAACTCGGCGTGGTAAAACGGGAATCAGGAAAATTGGTAAGTAATTTTAAACATACGTTTGGGTGTATTATTAACATTATACATGTATGATTTCATAAAATATTATGTTGTACTGTTGTTTTACATACGGTTAGTATTAATAGTTTGATGGCTCTAACTCGGCTAGAAGGTTTACAAGTTTCCCTCATCACGATGTTAAACCGAGTGGAAATAAAATAATATTAATACAAGTAAACTGCTTGAGGTGAGATGGATTGATATTGAAACGTAGTATAAAGACTGTTTCGGGTATGTTGGAGTGCGATACTGTATGCTTTTGCGGCGCCATGTATAACGTACATGCACGCTTCAAACGCTTTGTATGGACTTAACGTTGTTACTAAGCTTTATTATTATGATGATTTTTTATTGATTTATTATGAAGCTCACGTTCGCAAGATATTCGCTCTCCTTACTTGTATGGTCTCTCATTTATGATTAATGTTAACACATAACGTTAGCTTTACATGAAGGCCCAAACACGTCTTTAGTGATGTGCCTAAACACTTATTTTAACGTATCGCGTCGACCAGCAGTAAAGTGTCGTCTGTTTACTTTTATGTGAGCCAGTTTTTCATTTCTCTTTGTCTTTTGTAGGATGGGGTACAGCTGAACAACAATTAGGACAGGTTTTGAATAATCCAGTCATATGAACAACGTAAGTAATTTGCACCTTTTAGTTATTGCTTTGGAGGGTCAGTTTTGTAATTTATCTTTCTTCTCTCCTATGCTTTACCTCACCATTCTCGTTGGCAAGTAACTCAATGTGGAAATGCAAAGATTGTGGTGTCTCCAAAGCCAAGCGTTCTGAGCTTCTCAAGCATTTTAAGCTTGATCATAGGAATTTTGGACGTCGTCATCCTTATCCTTGTGTTTATTCAGACTGTCCTTGTTCATTTAATACTTGGAGTTCTCTGAAGAGCCATGTGTCAAGGAGGCATCCTCAGCATTCCTCTCAAAAAGATGCATTGACAACTTACAAATGCTTGCTTTGTGAATACAAACACACATCATTGTTTAAAGACTACTTCCATCACATTGGGCAGCACCTGAAAAATAATGAAACTGTTTCTTGTGTTTTTAGTGGGTGCTCATACAAAACCTGGTGTGGCCATTGATGACCTTTTGCAGGAGTTGCAGTATTTAATTAGTACAGTTTCAGTTCCAGTTGTTAATCAAACTATTCTCCAGGTACTGCAGGAACATAATTTGCAGGTTGATAAAGTTGTTGTAGATGAGTTAGCCACCTTTCTTTGCCAGTCACATCCAATTCAAACAGCAATCAGAGAGCAAGGTCCACTTTCCAGTACATGGAAACGGAAGGCATACTACAAAGCCCATTTTTCAGTAGTAAAGCCTGTAGATTATGTGCTTGAAGTGACGGAAGGACATTTCAGTACGTTCCAATTCTACAATCCTTGCAGCAACTTCTGAGTTGCCAGCCAATACTTGATAATACACTTCATTTAAAATCAGTGTATAAAGGAGATGAATCTAAATTAATTAAAAGCAGTGATGTTAAGCGTTTTGGGTATGACAAAGTACTGGAACCACTGATTGATGACCTTGTCAAGTTGGAGAGACATGGACTTTTCATTGAAAAACTGGGAAAGACTGTGAAGGGCACAGTTCAATGCATTGTTGCTGACAATCTTGGTGCTCACAGTATTGCCGGATTTGTGGAAAATTTCTCTGGAAAACATGTCTGCAGATTTTGTACAGCAGAGAAAGAAGAATACCAGACTCAAGACGTTGGATCTGAAACATTCTGCATCAGAACTGAAGAACTACATTCTGCTCATCTTCAGTTTATGAAAGACAATGACTTGCCTCACCATTTTGGTGTGAAAGGGGGGGGGTGTTTTCAGAAAAAATATCACACTTCAATGTTTGCACAGGATTGCCAGCTGATGTTGTGCATGATCTCTTTGAGGGTATTGTCCCTTTTGAGATAGCTTTGTGCTTGACAGTATTTTCATCTAAAAAGTATTTCACCTTGGAACACCATCATCCACATACTGTTCCTCTCACATTTTCTGCAAGAAGAACAGTAGGGGGTAATGCCCATGAAAATTGGAGCCTTTTGAGGTTTTTTCCTTTTTTGATTGGAGACAAAGTGCCTGGCAATGAACCTGCGTGGCAACTTCTAAATGATTTGAAAGATATTATAGATCTTATTGTCGCTCCTTCACACACCAAAGCTTCTATAGCATATCTGGCCTTCAAGATATCTGAACAAAGAAGCAGATTCCAAGAGGTTTTTCCTGAGACTAAATTCTTGCCCAAACACCACTACTTGGAGCATTACCCTGAGCTAATTGAGAAATTTGGCCCTCTGGTTGCTCTGTGGACAATGCGATTCGAGGCTAAGCATAGCTTCTTTAAAAGAGTTGTGCGTCACACCAACTGCTTCAAGAATGTGCTCCTATCATTGTCACAAAGACATCAGTTTCATATGGCATATCATCAGTATCAGTGCAGCTCTCTTACACCAAGATTGGAAGTATCACATGTTTCTAATCTTCCCATTGATGTTCTGAATGAAGACATATCACGGACTGTACAACAGAAACACCCAAAGCTGGATGTTGTGTGCTTGGCCAAGGAAGTAACATTTAAAGGCTTCACCTACAGAGAAAGTATGGTCATTGCTCATGGAGAATGTTCAGGACTTCCAGAGTTTGGTGAAATTGTGCAAATTATTGTGTTGCAGGACAAACCACTGTTTATTGTCAGAAGACTTGATGCATGGTATACTGAACATTACAGAGCCTATGTCTTGGTCCAGTCTTCTGACAAGAAAATTGAACTTTTAGAGCACCATGACCTTACAGACCCATATCCACTTGTTCAGTACACAATTGGGGGGAGACGCATGGTGGCTCTGAAGAGATATATGCATGTTTGAGGTTAGAATTGTTTATAAATTCTAAGAAAAGTGCACAAGATGTAGTGAACTTGTAAATGTCTAGCATTATCTATTATTTGTTCTATGTCTAATCTTATTTTCTTTTTTCCAGAATCTGTTAGCATGTCAGGAAGAACATCTGCCAAGTTTTTGGTGATTGTGAGTCAAGATGATTCAAGAAAGTTGCTTCTGCCAGATGGGATTCCTGAATCAGTGGATGAGCTCATTGAAAAAGTAAGGGAAGCTTTTGGATTAAATTGTAGATTCAGACTACAGTATCAGGACAAAGATTTTGGGGATGTATTTGTATATTTGACGGACACTGGAGAAATTGAGAGTCTTGGCACTCTAAAGATTATCCCGTTGCCAGATGAAGACTCATTCACTGCTCAAACTAATGATGGGACCCAGTCTAATGATGATGCTCTGTCCTCCGTTGGCTCTGGAGACACTGATAATACAATCATCCTCTCACCTTCTGATTTAGAAACAGTTTCTACAAGAAATCAACAGTGGCCAAAAGAATTTAATATGCCACACTTTTCTTATGACACTGAACTCCAATTAGAGAGAGGAAATGCTCTTTTTAAGGCTAATGGAACAAGGCTGACTGTCACTCCCAAGATGAAGTCTGACATTCTGGTGAAGGTTTGTGATGAGATATACAAGTATAAACCTTATCCCAGCAGTGCAAACTTCTGTGAAGTTTCAGAGGCACTTATCAAGAAACACCCTTGCTTAGCAGAAAAAAGATCCTTCAATGGGTGCTATGGGTGGACACAGAGACTCAAAATGAAGATGGGAAACCTACGCACACAGTTGAAAGGTCTCGGATGCCCTGAGTATTTGGTAAATTCTCTGAAAACCAAAGCCTCAGACCATGCTTTTCCAGCCAAAAATGTTAAATGACCTAAATATTGTGAGGCCAATCATATCCCATCCCTTCCTGCTGGAGAGACATCAGCAAACCTTGAAGTTGAGCGCCTGGCACTTTTAAAGGAAGTGAAGAAAAGAAACAATGCATTGATAATCAGAGAAAAAATGACAAAGATGTTTGCCTTACGCAGACAAGAGATTGTGGAAAACCAACCTAGTGTTCAAGAACTGTAAGAAAGATGGCCAGCTCTGTTTCAACAAGAGGAGGTAAAAGTACTTATTTTATTGAACAATGTTAAAATGTAAGTGACTAATCCTGAATTTACCATAGTTTTTACCATGGGATTTTAGTATGCAGTGTTTTTGAAAATGTCTTAGATGCCCTGATTATACCTTTTGTTGTTTAATGCTTTGTGTGTATATGTATTTTTACAACTAGTTTTCAAAGTGAATTTTTTTTTTTTCAGAAGTCTTTTTTCTGTTTCTCTTTCTTACAGATTAATGCCGAATTTTTGCGCATCACGACCTTACCTTTACAATCGAGATTTATGGCCTCTTTGGACAGACAGCGCTCTCAGCTTCTCCAGGTTATTAGGAGCAAAGGTGGAGTTCTCCGTGAAAAAACTAAAGACACTATTAAAGTTATGGATCAGGTATTGGTTGCATGCGAACAAAATTGCTTGTGGCAATCAATTTAGTAGTGTTTTGGTCTAATAAAAACAATACATCTTGAACATTTTGGAGAGTCTGGACATAGACATCAGAAGAGAGTGCCTGCTGAAGTGCCTGATCATGTACCTTGGTGAAGATGCAAGCTGTCTGATCAAAGAATACCAGATAATGTGGACAATGCAAACTACTGAAATTTTCTCCAACCATGTTTGCCTTAACGTTATATTTCACTACCAATTCAACATTTCCCCATCCTATCTGAGAGACATCCTATCTGAATATGGTTATATTCTTGAAGAACAATACAGGCAAAGTTATAATCCTACGTATTATTTTACTTCCAAGCGGTAGAATGGGAGTGAATTGTTGACTTTTTGAAGCTTCAAATAGTGCATCCATTGATCAAAGAGCTGCTTGACACGGCTCTGTGGTCTTAACAAAGGTCTTCTCAAGCCTTGAGGGTGAGTAAAACGTGGGGAAATTTTGATTTGGTAGTGACATATCGCTTTAAAGTAGTTCAGTAATTGTGTTATCATTTACACATCAGCCTGTGTGACTTTCTTCCACAGAACACAAAAGAATATATTTTGAAGAACGTTGTTAAGAGCCCCCCCATTCACTTGCATTAATACTTGCAATAATAGTGAATTTGGGCTGTGCTGTTCTGTTACCAACATTGTTCAAAATTCTGCAGAGGACAGTAATTCATACAGGTTTGAAATGACAAGAGGGCATGTAAATGATGACAGAATTTTGAATGTGAACTACTCCTTTAAAAGCGGTTGGTTCACCCAAAAATGCATTTTGAAAACTGTTGAGTAGATTGATAAATGCCTCTGATTGGCCGTTGTGGTACTGCACTCAACAAATATATCTGTGATTGTCTACAATGGTCAACACATGGGAGCATTTGATTGTACAAGTGTTTAGAGAGTGTAAAAGTATGTCTTCACCAAAAATGAAATTTTTGTCATCACTTACTCTACTCTTGTAATAAACCGTACAAATTTTATTTTTACGCTGAACACAAATGAAGATATTTTAATGAAAGTTAGCAACAGACGTTTGGGCTCTACATTGACCTCCATAATAGGATAATACAAATAATATAAATTTTGTAATACATTTTCAGATGAAGGGGTGGGTTTTTTTTTCCTTCCAAAGTCCCTCAATTACTCTCTGTTCTTGTATGTTTTTAGGCTGACCAGAGCGGAGAGAGAATTTGAAAAGACCACCATGGCATTTTTTGTGATCCGTGAAAGTGATGCTCTTAGTCGTGCACTGGACATTTCCATTGTCATTGACGTGTGGAAGTACTAAATGAGTTGCCCTCTGTTGCATGTGCCTGTGCCATGATGTTTGGACTCATTTATGCACTGACCTTAAAATATCCTGAAGGACTCAAATATACCTTCGAGGCCTTTCAAAAAAATAATCATGGACATAGAGAGTAAGCAGATGAGCCGAAGGGTGCAGAACCTCTCTTCAAAGCTGCAGGAGTAAGCAGATGAGCTGAAGGGCATAGAACCTCTCTTCAAAGCTGCAGGAGTAAATGTTTCTTTTGACCCAGCTACAATGTTCTGCTGATGGTAAATTTCTTTGAAGATGTTGGACTGTGTAAAGCCTTTGATATCAAGTGAACTGTACTACTGTTTACTAAACCTGATTTGTTTTATCTTGGTTAAATTCTTCCATTGTTTACTCATCCTTAAGCTATTCAAGTATTTAACTTTAATTAAATTTGGTTCAGAGACATTTTATGACAATTACGAGAGACGTTTCATTTTGGGTAAACTATTCCATGAAGGTGAAAAGACCTTTTTTTCCCCTCTTTCTTTCTACCCTTGGCTAATTTGGTAGGTGTTTTATTAAGTGTTTGGTTTTACACTGGCCATTTTAAACCAGTTTTTGAGCCAAACTTGTTTTAACTTCAGAAGAATTCTAAAGGTTTGATTGTGTAGTCAGTTCTAAGTGACTGTTCAGGGAACGATTGCATGTTTCTCTTAGAAACCATAACTGATTCTTATGGTGAATTTACATTGTATCTAGTGTGTTTATGTATATGGACACTAAAAACTGTTATACAGTATGTTTATATAACAATACTATACACATTGTAGAAATGTTTTATAACAAAAATTGTCAAGTTTATGGTGTTTACATTGTTAGACAGTGTGTATTTGTATGAGAATACTGTACACATTGTAAAAAAAAAATGTATTGTGACAAACTAAATTGTCAAAAGTTTGATGCTTGAAGTCGTTCATCTTAGACAGATGGTAAAATTACACATTCTGAAAGTAAATAAATTTCTTTATATTACATTATTATTTTAAATTGTATTTGGTTAGTAAAGTAAAAGAATTAAGTTAATACAAAGAGAAAACATTATGACAAAGTATAATTTGAGATTTCTTTAAACTTAAACTTTATTTGATTCAAAGATACTTTTTGCTTTGGCTAGGTAACGGATAGTTAATTCTTTCCAAAGTAAAAATTTAAAGTTGATAAAAAGTAAACTAAGTTGACGCAAAAATTTTACTTTGATCCAATGAAACAGTGTATTTACAAGTGCTTTTACAAATATTTCCGAAAGCTTTCGGTTTTGTAATTAGGTTTTGCAAGCAAAAAGTATAAAATGATTTTTTACACAGGACTTGGTGCAAAATCGGCACCAATCATGACCTATATTTTTTATATTCATAATTTGTCATGAACCATATTTTAAGGGTGTTTGAACAAAGAATACTGAACAAGTTCAATAAGCAAACATTTTAAAGCTATTTTAAAATGAATAAGAGATTTTATTAGAAATAATCAATAAATTCACTAGCTGATTTCTAATGTTATACATGACATTTCCCCTTTAAATGATTTTACTTAAAAAGGGACAAGTTGTCTGTAATGACTGAGTTGGAGTGTAATCTGTAGGTTAGAGTCTAAACATCAATTAAAGGCTCAGAACTTGCTGCTTCCAAACAGTGTTTTTCCTGAGTAAAGAGTGCATAAACAGGTTACTTTCAAGATAGAGACAAAATAATGCTAATACAGAACGAAATTCAGGGTATACGTGCAACTATATTCACCAAAAATTACAAAATTACAAACACTATTATGTGCCATTTAAACTCAACCCAACTTAAGACCAATGTGACTTGTCTCAAAAACTGACAAAGAATTTCAAATTGTTTGAATCAGAAATGCTTATAGCAGCTATGCAAATGTTATATTATAATGAAAAAAACAAAACAAAAACAGTTGTCATTTAGAAAACACACTTTGTAAGGAAAATACAATTAGTTATAGTGTTTGTGCCCCTAAACAACATAGACGCAATACGTTAATTGATAGCCTTTAGTAGCAGTTGTGCATTCCCTAGCAGGACCAGCATGTAGTTTGCTAAGCCAGAAAGGACGTTACAAGTCATGTATAAAACCATACCGATAACCTTATGAGTTGTGGAACAGAACTTTTGTGAAGTGGTTGGACAGACGCATGCACCCACCCAACATGACAACCAAATGAATTAAAAACAATTAACTATCTCTAAGCTAATACAATGCTGTTTTTAATCTTATTTACATTACTTTTGCATGTCAAAGTCAGCAGTGTTTTTAAACCTTTTGTATATTTAATGTATAACAACTCAGAACTGCATGTAGACTACAACTTGTTTTCATTGTCAATTAATAATGGAACATAAAAAATGTGTAGAAAGAACACTGCTTGAAGTCATGCAGTTACACTTAAGCAAAACTAAACAATAACCAAGCACAATTCCTCCAAGTACATGCACTTTCATTCCACCTGCTTTCATTCATGTAACTTAGAGAATACATCACAGACTTAGTGGCACTTTGTCATTACAAAATTGTGAAACAGATGAATAATGTTTAGAGTTCTGTTAATATATACGAAGTGTGAGGAGCTCCAATAATATTGGTCCCTCATTTCTATCCCTCTATATTCTATAGTGGCTTTCATTATAGCACTATAGTGAAAGAATCAGCAGCACGAACTTGACAGACTGGCCATAGGAAAATTCAGGATAAGTGTAAACATTAACAGAAGTATGTATATTTTCTTCTGAAAAACTGATGAGATAATGGCTGAAGGGGTTGATTTTTAGGAGATTTTGCGGTCAAGATTTAATTAAAAAGGCAGTATCCATTACTGTATATCACAGTCAAGTACTCCTCCCCTTTTATCCTGCGTCCCTTGTTCCTAAGATTTAGGCTTCAGAACCTAGAGAAGTCCTAGTGGGACTGGGAGGCAGGCGGGCAGCTGCACTGTGCTCTGTGCGAAAACTGTACTCATACTAATATGGGTGGGTTTAAGAGAGAGAAAGGGAAAAACACTGTCAGGTACAGTTATTTTATTTACTTATTTATTTTAACATTTTTGCAAAGTTATCTAGATTCATGAATGTACAGCATTGAATACGTACCTCTTTTTCAATCTCCGCTAGTGTTTTAATCTTTATTCCTATCAAGTCTACCTGTTGCAACTGCAAAAGAGAACATGGTTACATAGTCTACCTACCGACATGCTTATTTACTTGTAACTGTAAACGGAATTTAAATTCTCAAACACCCTAAAACTCAAAATTAACATTTTATTAGAAGACAGGGAAAAGAGCCCTGTTTGCCAGAAGAAAATTCTCTTCATCACTTGACATGATGACATGAGTTTATTTGAACTTAAATAAAGAGAAAGTACTTACATCACTAGAAGCACATGCAAACTTGTCTGTGATCATGAATGGCACTCCATCCATAGCTGTAAAAAACAAGCAAGAAAACTTAAATAATGGTCAGGTGCATTGCTGGCGCTAAAGGTCTATAAGACACAAATACATTAAATACATCAAATATACTTAAAGTGCCAATAACAGCTTTAAATGAAAAGATAACAGCTGTAGTACACATTAGTAACATGCATTGTTATTGTATTCATAAGCCTGACATGAGAAGCTCAAAAAGCATTTCATTGCATTACTGAATATAATGTAGTATGGCAGTTATGCACTTTCACAATGCATTTTTATACTGTGTGTAAATTTACATCAAACCTTCATTAAGCATTCAGGGAACAACCCTCACAATATCCTCAGCATGGTTTTCACAATGAGCAGCAACAGTATGCTCAACACTTTAAGTACTTGGGAACGCGTCACATTTACTGTTAACACACTTCTTTAATTTACTTTTTACATTTAAATTTTAATTTAACTTTAACAAGTGTTTATACTTTGGCGTTTTTTGTGTTATAACCGAGATTTCAATGAAACCAGTTCAATGAAATTAAAATGTAATGATTAGTTTAAAACAGCAAGTTGTAACTATGTTTGAAAGTGAATTTGTTAATACCCCAACCAGGAACAATATGTATTGAAATTTGCATCTACAGTACATGTCCAGTCACTGTCTAAAGTATAAACCTCATAAGAACATTTTCTATATTTAGGGGTCAAAGCACAAAGTGTTTATGGACCTCTCTTGTAATCATTCTGTTTCTTCTTTATTATTGTTATTATTGTTATTGTTATTATTATCATCATCACAATTACAAGAGGAGTCCATAAGCACTTGTAATCGTTCTGTTTCTTCTTCTTCTTCTTCTTCTTCTTCTTCTTTTTATTACGTTCTTCACTAAAACTCATTGTGCTGCTTGAACAATAAGTCGTAGAAATATTTAGAAAATGTAGGAAAGGTGTGAAACTCACCAAAGGCCAAAAATCATAGCGATTAGTTGATAATTGGGAATTTGGGAAAGGAACAAGTGTTTTGATCTCCAAGGAACAGTGTTGTGCAAGTTACTTGCAAAGTGTAATACACTATACATTACTTGTTACTGGTATTCAAATGTAATGTATGTCTCAGAATTGTAATCGTTAGATGACTTCTGTAACTTTTCAGTTACTTTCACCAAAATAACTGTGAAGATATAACTTGACATTCTAATATGAGAAAAAATATTGCAGATTGTTCTCGAGGTTCAAGTGGCATGATTGTAGACTGTGTGAAACTTAATTTCTGCTGCTTTGTCTGTCGCCCGTTTCCTTTCTCTTCTCAGTCAGCTGAGTGTTTGCATGGCAGCGTTCAAGGTGTTTTTTCAAATTGCTAGTGCTATTTCTCGACGTCGATAGTTCTTTAGGGTTTGGGCAAAGATTGCACTTAACTAAAACATTCTTTTTGTCCTTATCCCTGATGAACTCAAAGTAATGCGCAAACGTCCATCTCGCAAAAGTACTGTCTTCTGCCGTCTCACTGGAGAAGCGAGCCTTATGTGATGGACTGTGCAAGGGGCTCAACTAACCACGAACAGGAAATACAACTCTCGCACATTTTTTTAAAATCACAGATGATTAATATGAGGTCTTGTGGTCTTGCTGTTTTTAAATAAATAAATTTTTGGTTAAAAGTGCTGTGTAACACACGCGTTACTGAACATGTACTGAGTAAAATATTACTGAAAATTGAAAAGTAGTGTCTTACATTACTACGTTACAGCAAAAAGTAATCCGTTACTGTAACTCATTACTTTTGTAATGCGTTACTCCCAACACTGCTAAGGAATGCTACAAAAACATATGTTGTCTGATTCAGTGTGGCACCAATGCACACAACAAGCAGTGATGTCACAATTCCAGATCTTCTGGGACTGGAATTGAGTTGCGCTTTCTACAAACGTGATCGTAAACTATTTCATTTATAAGGCATGTTATTGTTGTTTAATGGCTGCATGTTAAATTCTCCTTTACACGGCTGCTCGTTTACACTGTACACGTCCAGCACCGGGCAGAGAGCATGCCTCAGAAAATATGGTGCGTAAACCACCCAAAAAGTAGACAAAAAATAACAACTAATGAAATAAAACATGGGAAAATTGTAGTTACTTCATACACATTTACAAATCTCCTTTGCCGTTTTCTGGCAGAATTCTGCCCCGAACACGCACACGCGGGCATCCGGGATTATATTCTACCACTGCTTCAAACACTTTCATTGGATCTGCGTTGTGTTTCCTACAAACACCGTGAACCACGGCTGTCTAACTTAGTTTAGCTTTGTCACAAATAACGTCCGACGCATGGGAAGAGAGTCCCAAAAGGTTGTTCCATCAGATGAATTTCCGCGCTTCACTACTCGTCAGGTAATAAAATAAATTTAAAAAATCACGCTTCAGCATTTGTTTTTAAAAACAAAAATCAATTCTCAGCGTCTTAATTATCTCCAAAATAAATAAAATAAAATCTTTGATATTACAAAGGTTAAAAATGAAAGGCAAAAACTGAAATAATAAATAATAAATGATACTATGGACAGGACTACATTTAAAAAAAATTATTACAAAAAAGAATCCAAGGCTTTACCACAGTGCAATCTGTCTGTATTGTACTGCCCTTCTACTGCCATTCCACTACCAAGAAAGGGTATTTGTGATGCAGAACATCTGGCCACTGAAACAGTATGGCATGCAATAAGAAGGGTATACACTGCTCTGAGGCAATTTGTGAATATTTTTATCACCTTTCCCAGTCATCAAACAACACAGATGATCAATGCGGCGCCACGAGCAGGCAGCGGCTAACAGCGCTCCAGTGAATTCAGTGTTTATCCTGATTCTCGTTCGTTTTTTGTTTACTTTCCGTTTTGTTTGTGACCAAGTTACGATGCGTATCACCTATAACAGACACATCCTGCTCGAAAACGGAAAAAATGCACAATTCCACCGCCAAATCTGCCGTCGGAGATGCTACGGAGCCTGGTCGAGAAAGCGCGGCACAGCTGGCCGAAACGCAAGCGTTGCTCACGTAAACAAAAGCAGGGACTAGCGCGAGGCTAAAAGCTAACCCGGCCCGACCGGCACTTCCATCTGTCCTGCTCTCCAACATCCGCTTACTGGACAACAAAATGGACTACCTGTGGCTCCAGCAGTCAAGCCAGCGTGAGATAAAGAACTGCTGCGTCTTTATTTTCATGGAAACGTGGCTGAACACGGACATCGCGGACTCAGCTATCCAGCTAAACGGGCTAGCTACCGGGCCGACAGAGAAGGCTCTTTGTCCGGTAAGAGCCGCGGAGGCGGTTTGTGCGTCTACATAAACTCTGGTGCACGAACTCTGCTGAAGTGAGTAGCCACTGCTCACCACAGATAGTTTTTCATCATAAAGTGCCACCTGTTCTACCTGCCGAGAGAATTCTCAGTGGTGCCAGTTGTAGCCGTATACCTACCACCTAGCGCTAATGCTAACCTGGCGCTAGCCGAACTGTACGAGGCTATTAACAAGCTCCAGACCGCGCACCCAGACGGATTTTTTATCATTGCCGGCGATTTCAACCGCACAAACCTGAAGTCAGTTCTCCCCAAATTCCATCAACATGTGGACTTTGCTACAAGGGGGAAGAACTGCCTGGATAAACTCTACACCAACGCGCGTGGTGCCTACAAAGCAGCAGTGCGCCCACACATCGGATCCTCTGACCACGCTACAGTGATGCTGCTGCCCGCATACTCAATGCTGCTGAAACGCATGAGACCTGCCAAGAAAACCATCAAAGTCTGGCCCAGTGGAGCTGTCTCAGCACTCCAAGACTGTTTTGAGTGCACGGACTGGAATGTTTTTAGAGAGGCGGCGATGTACGACGGCTGCGTTAACCTGGACGAGTTTGCAGAATCTGTGACTTGCTACATCTCCAAGTGCATAGAGGATGTTACCGTCCTGAAGAACATTACCACTAGAGCCAACGAGAAGCCCTGGTTCACAGCACAGGTGCGTGCGCTGCTGAGAGAGAGAGATGCTGCTTTCCGGTCCAGGAATAAAGCTGCCCTCAGAACAGCCAGAGCTAACCTCTCTCGCTCTAGCCGTCAAGCAAAGCGAGCGCACACAAAAAAGATCCAGAACCACTTCGACACAAAAGACTCTCGCAGTTTATGGCAGGGCATCCAAGCTGTCACTCAGTACAAGCCAGCACCAAGCAGCTGTGAAGGGAACGCTACACTCCCTGAGGAACTGAACAATTTGTACGCACGGTTTGATGCACTGAACAACACAAGATGAAAGCCACGCCTCCCATTACCGACCAGATCATCTCTCTGCCTGCAGCTGACGTGAGGAGAACCTTCGCCAATGTCAACCCACAAAAAGCTGCCGGTCCAGACAACATTCCAGGTCGTGTGCTGAGAGACTGCGCTGACCAGCTAGCCGAGATGTTCATGGACATCTTCAACACTTCGCTGAGCCAGATGATCGTCCCAGCGTGCTTCAAGTCCACCACCATCATCCCAGTGCCGAAGAAGTCTGAATGACTACCGTCCCATCGCTCTGACCCCCATCACCATGAAGTGCCTTGAGAGACTTGTCATGGCACAGGTGAAAAGCAACCTCCCCCACTCACTGGACCCTCTGCAGTTTGCCTATCACACAAACAATTCAACCGAGGACGCGATATCCACTGCACTTCACCTTTCCCTCTCTCACTTGGACAATAAAGACTCTTATGTTAGACGGCTGTTCATAGACTTTAGTTCAGCATTCAACACCATCATTCCCTAAAGACTGTGTGTGAAACTGAGCAAGCTGGGACTGAGCACCTCACTCTGCAACTGGATACTGGATTTCCTGTCAGAAAGGCCTCAGTCCATCCGAATCGGCGACAACGTTTCCAGCACCATCAGGCTGAGCACCGGAGCTCCTCAGGGCTGCGTTCTCAGTCCACTTCTGTTCACACTCCTGACCCACGACTGCCCCGCCCTGCACAGCTCAAACCACATCATCAAATTTGCTGATGACACAACCGTGGTAGGGCTCATCAGCACCAACGATGAGTTGGCGTACAGGGACGAGGTTCAGCAGCTGGCTGCCTGGTGCAGTGAGAACAACCTGTTGCTGAATGTGGACAAAACAAAGGAAATGATCGTCGACTTCAGGAGAACTCGCTCCACCCACACAACACTCAGCATCCACGGTTCCACGGTTGAGACAGTAAAGAACACCAAGTTCCTGGGAGTTCACATCTCCGACGACCTCACCTGGACCACCAACACCACCTCCATCACCAAAAAGGCCCAGCAGCATCTCCACTTCCTGAGACGGCTGAAGCGAGCCAACCTCCCCCCTCCCACCCTCACCGTGTTTTACAGGGGCACCATAGAGAGCGTCCTGACCAGCTGCATCTCCACCTGGTTCGGTAACAGCACTGTTGTCGATATCAGGCGGCTTCAAAGGATTGTCAAAGCAGCTGGCAACATCATTGGAGCGTCTCTTCCGCCGCTGCAGGACATCTTCCACAAGTGCTGCATCAGATGGGCCTCCTGCATCGTGCTCGACCCCTTACATCCCTCACACAGACTCTTTACACTCCTCCCATCCAGCAGACGCTATCGCAGCATCAGGCCTCGATCCTCCAGGATGCGTGATAGCTTTTTCCCACAAGCCATCAGACTTTTGAACACACTCCCAGCCATCACACTTCCCCACCACACACACCTGGACTGTGAAGTGATTGATTCTGTTGCACCACTGCACTTTACACAGCACTGTCGCTATGATGCACATGCTGGTATATGGACTATCTCCTCCTCAAATAATTGTTGATACGACACTGCACTGCCGCCACTTATTTGCACAAACATTGTACACTGCTGGTATAAATGTTTGCATGTTTGCACATACACTGAACATTTTACGTATAAATAGTCCGCATATAGCATCTGTCATATTATAACTTTCTACCTCTTGCACATCCAGTGTAAAATGTCAATTTCCACCTGTAGGTAATACTGCATCCTGACTTTCCCAATTCTACCTCTATTTCTAGTTTCAAATTATATTTAAAACTCCGTGTCTAGTTTAAAATGTATATTTTTAATGTATATTTTGTATTTTACTTATATATTGTTTATTCCATGTGCCTTATTTGTGCCACTGCCTTATTTGTTCTCTGTTCTGTTGTTCTCTGTTCTCTCGTCTCGTCTCTCTATGTATCTGTACAGTATATAGCAGAGATGACAAAGTTTACTTTGACTTTTATACAATAGCAGATATGTGACAGTTGAAGTATACTTAAATATTTATGTCTGTATGAAGTTAAATATTTCCTCACATTACTCCTCACTAGGGAGTAGGGGCAGAAGAAAATGCTATATAAATTTATGCATTGTGGTTCACTGACTCCGTTCTTACTGCTTACTGCATCAGTTGCTTTTGTGCTGCTTTTTAACACTTTTGCTTGGACCCCGACCAAGAAGTTTCTTTATAAACACAACTTACTGAAGAGGTCATAACAAAAAACAGCTTCACTACCAAGTCACAAATTTTTGTTCACATCTTCCATTTTAAACTTTCTACATTCTAACTCCTTATGTCTTCATATGTTTAATAAAGTTAAGTGGTTTAACCTTCTCTCATTTCACTTTATGCTTACTCTGTGTGCCTTATTTGTATTTAAATATTTCATTACTCTACATGCCTTACTCTGTCTTTTTGTACTGTGGAAGTTGGAGCCACGTCGTCTCATCTCTCTATATACTTGTATGACGTGTCTGGTACCACTGAGGTACTCCTGAGCAAGGCACCGTCCCCAAGCACTGCTCCCCGGGCGCTGCCCGTGTCAGCAACCACATTTCGTTGTGGTGTTCTATGTGCTGTACTGTGGTGTTTTCAGAAAGACAAATAATCACTCACTCAATCACAATAAATTTTACTTTGACTTTGACTTTATTGTTCTATACACATACACTGCTGCACGGCTATATTTATAATTACTTCCCCCCCCACAAAACAGATTGTGCAGCCTAAACCCTAAATGGCAGAAAGCTGAAACTTGGCGAATAGATAGCAATGGTGTACATCTAGGCATAGGCCGAAAAGCGTCCTTTTTCACTACAGGAAAGGACGTGTTTTGTCCTCAAACTCCTATAACTCTCAAATCGTGTGGCTTTAGCCACCCTAACAAGTTCCTAGGCCACCCTGTAATTATAATTTTTTCATATAAGAAATTAGTGGAGGCATGCACTTAAGACAAACCAGCAAAAATATGAGTTGAAATAAATAATAAATAATAGATTAAATTGGCCCCATAAGGTGTGACAGAGTGTGTTTGTGTGAGTTAGTGCCCTGTGGTGCACTGGTGCCCACCCAGGGTTGGTTCCTGCCTCGGGCCCATTGTCCCGCAATAGGCTCAAGTCCCTGCGACCCCAATAGAGATTAAGTGGTTCAGAAAATGTAATGTTCTAAAATTTCTTTTTCACTAACTGATTAAGAAGTGTTGGCATAAACACTAACATACAGGAAGCATTACCGCATACATAGGTTTCTCACAGTCCCCAAACACTGCTCCCCGGGCGCTGCCCGTGTCAGCGACCACATTTTGTTGTGGTGTTCTATTTTTAATAGACTATGTACTAATTTATACTGTAGTAATACCTGAAAACCTTGTTTACTTGATTATTGTACTGCAAGGAAAACTGGTTAACCACAAACTTCAAACTTACCCGAAATGGCATATAAGCTGGAGTTCTGGTGTTCGTAGTCTGGCCTAGTTGTACTTTTTCTAAAGCTGGCAGGCAGGGTCATTGATATATGTCTGTAAAAACATTGCATATATATTAAACTATGCCTTTTTATTACTTAGTCAGAATGCTGGAAGTATTCTCTTGAATTATCACTTAGATTTACTGAATAAAATTCAGCATCATTAAGCAATGTGACATTTAAAACTCTAACAAGACTGAAAGAAATTCCTAGGTTTAGATAACACAAAATGTAACATTCATTTTCCCTTTCTGTTTGCATCAAAAACTTTTGTCCGTAACAATGGATGTATGCATCACTCACTATTCCTTAAGATTATAACTACTTTTGTATAAGCTTAGCTTAGATTTATAAGCTTCAACACTGTCCAACAAAGTTAACATACTTAGGCATGACAGGAGCTGGAGTAGAGTTGCTGGACACTGTCGGAATGCTGGTTGTGGTGGAGGTGGCTATGGAGGAAGAATTCTGAATGGGAGATGAATCTTGAGTCCGTGGCACCTTTCCCATTCGGTACCATATCCCCATGCTGTTTAGCTCTCTAAATGAAAATACTTCATTAAGTTGGGAATTAATAACCGTTAAATACAACTAAAGATTTTGCGAAAGGTTAAGTAAAAAAAATCACATAACATTCCACCAAACACCTACCTCACACAGTCATGTTTTAACTTGAAAACTGAGAAAAATCACATTTAACGTTTTTTGTTGACATCTTGGATAATCCTTAGCATCCAAAAGTATACACCCAGATTTTAGAATTAAATTGCAAGTCATTTAGATACTTAGAAATGCTATAAAACCAGATTGAAGCTTATTATTTCTAAATGTTTATTTAAATTCATATTTTGGCCTTTCTGGAGGAGAACTGCATTTCTCACAATCCCCAGCATGACACTCTGAGACACGTCACACTGAAAACATCAAGTAAAAGGCTGTATTGTGAGTAGAACGCTGGTTATTTGTTATTTTTCTCATATTTTTAAAATATGAATTTTGTCTGTAATTAAAGGGAAGGTTTAATTGAAGTGGAACATTTTAGTTAGTGATGGCGTTACTCATGAGAGTCGTGAGTGCTTTTTTAAACGCAATCATTTCTGTTTTGTAAGGAATAATTGACAAATAATTTCCCATACAGAGGATTCAATATATCTGTTAAGTATTGTGATTCTGATGGTATGTTTATGGTTTCTGTAAGTTAAAGGGATTCAGAGTTATTTAAATAATAATAATAATAAAAAATGCTAACGTTTGCATCAATCTTGAAAATGTTTTAAGCATTCTGATGGGTTTCAATTTACAACAGGTTTTATACCTTCATCATCGCTGGCACTATGAAACTTCGGGTTTTGGGTAGGAACCTTGCCACAAAAACAACTACAAAATTTGACTGCTTTACAGCATACTGTCATGTCTCCCCCAGGAGAGTTGGCCCCTCCAGCAACCAAGTCGGCCGCCAGCAACCAAGTCGGCCGCCAGCAACCCAGTCGGCCGCCCGGCGCTCTCCAGCAACCCAGTCGGCCGCCCGGCGCTCTCCAGCAACCAAGTCGGCCGCCCGGCGCTCTCCAGCAACCTAGTCGGCCGCCCGGCGCTCCCCAGCAACCTAGTCGTTCGCCCGGCGCTCCCCAGCCACCAAGTCGGCCGCCCGGCGCTCTCCAGCCACCAAGTCGGCTGCCCGGCGCCCTCCAGTACCCAAGTTGGCCGCCCGGCGCCCTCCAGCACCCACGCCATCTGCCCAGCTCCTGCCTGCAGCCAAGCCGTCCGTCGGGTTCCCGCTGCAACCACGCCGTACGTCGGAATCCCGCCTGCAGCCACGCCGCCTGCCCGGCTCCCGCTTGCTGGCACGCCGCCTGCCCGGCTCTCGCCTGCTGCCGCGCCGTCCGTCGTGCTCTCGTCTGCGTCCACCTCGGCTGTCCTTCTCATGCCTGAGGTCCAGTCGGCCATCCTGCTCCCGCCTGCAGTCCCGTCAGCCGTCCTGCCCCCGTCTGCAGTCCCGTCGGCCGTCAGGTTCCCGCCTGCACCCGCGTCGGACGCCACCGCCTGGTTTTCCTCAACTGCGGACAGTTCAAAACTGCCGGCCCGGAGTAAACGGTGGAGTCTATTGATCTCCGGGTGTCCTGCACCCACTACAGCTACTTGGACTAAGGGGCTTAGGCTCGCCAGGAGTCGCGCCTTAAAGGGGGGATTCTGTCATGTCTCCCCCAGGACAGTTGGCCCCACCAGCCACTAGTGACGATGTATATAGTTCACTGGGGTTCAGGGTTCATGGTGTATATTGTCCTTATATGGTTATGTTGTCTTGCTTCCTCCCCTTGTGTTTAGTTCTGTGTTCACTGGTTATGTTCCGCCTTCCTAGTTTAGTTCTCAGTAATCCACTGGTTGTTCCCCCCTTCTGTCTGTGTCATGTGTTTGAGTCAGCCCATATATAAGTCCTTTGTGTTAGTCTTTGTCAGTGCACCCTCACAATATCCATGTCCTCTACAATCCTGCTGTTTACCTTAAGACTCTGCCTATGTCCCTGTCTGCCGTCTACCGTCTGCTAGGAGTCAAAGTCTGTCCTTTGTCGTGTGTATGTGTTAGTGTCTGTTAGACGTTTAGGAGATAGTTTAAGAGTAAGCCCTCACCATTAGCGTAAGCGTAGTTAGCTTAGCAGTTAGCATTAGCATAGTCACTTCCTGTTCACCTTTTCCCTTTAGCTTTAGCATAGTTAGCCTTTAGCCTTAGCATAGCAGTTAACATTATCGTTAGCAGTAGCATTAGCTTTAGCATAGTTAGCCATTCAGTTAGCTTTAGAGTTAGATTAGTATTAGGTGTTGTTCCGTTCTGTTCCGGTCCTTCCTACCCCCTCGTTTTAGTTCCTGTCCTCGATCTCTTCTGTTCCTTAGTCCCCGCCTGTACCTGTCTCTGGTCCCCGAGTTAGCCATAGGGTTTTGTATAGTGAATGTTCGCCTGTCTCTGCGTCTTTGTCTCGTGTGCTTGTTATTTCTGTCTGGCCCCTGCTGCTTCCCTGTCTGCCCTTGATCTGTAAATAAACCATGTATGCCCGCAAACCTTCCCGCAATCTGCGTCCACTCCATACCCGCAACGTGACACATACGTAACATAAAATGAAAGCATGACTGGAGCAGCAAGGAAAAGATGGTAAAAGAGCTGTGAAAGGAGACAAAGAAAAGAAATGTGGGAGAGCGATAAAATAAGAGCCCAAACTAGGGTAAATACTGGCCCGGCTGAAAGAGGAGGAGGAGGAGCGATGGTGACCTGGCGCTGTTACTGTTGGAGTGGTACATATAAATTCTTTGCTTACCATCTATATCTAGGGCGTTTGAGCTTGCTGTGTGTCAGGCCGTGTTACTGAAGTCATAGCCCTCCATTTATGTCCATAAATCAAGTGATTAGCCTACAGAAATTTATCGAGCCAGTAGCTAACATGCCAGCTAGTTGCCCAAAGTTAGCAGGCTAGTTATCGCTATTCTCATTTTGACTTGAAAACATTGAATAATACAAATATGGACAAAAGCATCTCCTATGCAACAACATAACTGCTGACAGCAAAACATGGAAGAGTTGGGCTTAAAACCACCTTAATCGAGACCAAGACCAGAGTGTGTGGAGACCGAGACAAGACCAAGACTCTGAAGGGCCGAGACCGAGACCATGGCTGGGCGAGACCGACCCCAGACCAATGCACGTTTTACACCACATGACAAATAAGTGGAACATGCAAAGCCTAAGCAACATTAAACATGTTTATTCAATATTTCTCTCTTACACAATAGTACATTTTTCTATATTTATTTTTCCTATAGATTTCTTTCTAACATTATATATATACTGTGTGTGTACTTTGACGCAGTCTGCCTCAATCGAGATATTTGAGGCAACATCCATGACCGGCAGAGTGCAAATAACCAGAGCATCTTGTTATAGCATTTTACTGTATATTTTCATAAATCAAATGACAACGGTAGATGAGCATAACATTTATATTGAATACGTTATCATACGATAGTTTGCTTACGCTGGACAGCTGCTGACAGAAAGCGGAGCTCTTTACAACAAACTCTCCCTTTCGGTCGGCATTGACAAGGAGTTGCCACACAGACACCATCGATTTTGCCCCACTCTCGCTTCCTCACCTTTCTGATCCTCTTCATTTTCATATAAAGTTCAAGTGCTGTCTTCCGCGTTATCCTCCTGATTTACAGTGCGCTCGGGCTCGAACTGAAAAGGCTGAACAGAAGACGTGTTCATCTCGCTGTACTGTCAAGCGAATTAGGCCGAGGACGGAGCAACCATGTGACGTCACTACCCAGAATGCATTGAAAAGTAAACAACAATGGCGGTCTACTAGTGAAAACATTTTCTAAAACTTTTATTAAAAATAAAAAGATATAGAGTGTTTTTATATTGCATTTACATAGCTGACACCAACGTTAATCTTCTGAGGCCAACATGTCTTACTAGTCGGGGATCCCTTTAATGCAACCAAACTAGCTTCGCAACCTCTGTTTTCCCCTGCGAAGAATAAAAAATATCGAACGTTTTATCGAACACATTTTTTATTGATATCAATCACGTGTCTATCGCGATACATATCGTTATCGTTTCATCGCCCAGCCCTACGTGATGCCATAGGCAGGGGAGCGAGCAGAGAAGCAAAACACGAAAGCGGTACAACAACGTGCATGCGCTAGGAGTCTTCTGGATGTGCAGGGGAGCGAGCGGTCTGTTTCTACTGTTCTTTGTTTGTTTGCACTGGAAATAACCTGGAGCCATGTCGTCTCGTCTCTCTATGTATCTGTACAGTATATAGCAGAGATGACAATAAAGTTGACTTTGACTTTGACTTTGAGAAAAGCGAAACTCGAAGTACATGCTGTCTGTTTAACAATAACATTAGGATTTATACTCGATGGCCACGATATAGTCATTTACTACATTGCACAGAACATCGAGTATATTTTATATATCGCCCAGCCCTAATTACGACTTACAAAAATTTTCATAATACTTGAACAAACCTACACGTTTTATTTACAGATAACCTGAAAAATCGCTAACTTTTCACCGATGGTCGCTTTTGTGAACCCCACCTTTTCATCAGCTGCAAACATGTGAAAAACATTGAAACAGTCATGTTAAAAGATAAAGAGATCCATAGGTGAATATTTGTTTAAAAAAATAAAACTTGCAACCAAATTTGCAAAAAAGTGCGACCAAATCATGTTATGGTTCGACCAAGTGAGAAAGCTGTAATGTTAAAAAAAAGATGTTAAACAAATGTTTAAAAAAAGAATAAAAGAACAGTTTATTTACAGAATTAGAGGACAGGTTATTCATTGTGTATTATGTAATCAGGCAAAATGAATTAATGGTATTAAAACATAATTTGATTTGGCCACCTCAGACAGAATTTTTATAAGATGCTTTGTTTAAAAGGTCTTATTTTCTTACAGCAACTCTGTTATGAATTCTTAAGAATCTGTAAAAAAGCATATAGAGATAAGACACGTTAACAAATGCTGCACATTGTTTTAATATTGTTTTGTTTAAACATTCTTGTATAGACTAGGTTCCCTTATTTTGGTTGTTTATAATTACTTTGTTTTTACTTATTTGTAATTACTTTGTCCTCAGGGAGCTCATTTTGTTTATTATTTATTTAAATTTTGTATAAAAATAAGGATTTATAAACAATGTAAAATTAACAATAAACAGGGTATTTAAACAAAGTTTCATTCTTGGAGTGTGTAAAATTACAAATTTT
This sequence comes from Distichodus sexfasciatus, assembly GCA_032718565.1. NCBI lineage: Eukaryota > Metazoa > Chordata > Actinopteri > Characiformes > Distichodontidae > Distichodus > Distichodus sexfasciatus. The sequence continues at coordinate 82,494 of JAVGVS010000720.1, forward strand.
CATTAAGATTTTCATTTTTACTGTACATATATACTGGTTCCAAATATCAGTTATTGGTAGTCATTAACTAGTAATAGTAACTCATTAATCCGCACTGGTATCAGCCCTGAAAAAGCAATATCGTTCAATTCCTAGTAATTACTTCTGTTTTTGTGCATAGAATTACTCAGAAATAATTTCATGTACAGAGAAATGAATATAATGTCCGGTAAGTTCAAACTGTGATCCTGACAGTGGGTGTGTGTGGTTTCTGTAAGTTAAATGAATTCTGAATTATTAAGCACTAATAATAAACAACGCAAAAGGCCTGCACCTGTCTCAAATAGTTTTAACAGTAATATTCCTGGAGTTGTGGTTTTGGCTGGACTTGAAATAAAATCCCCTAGATAGCTTTAGTTTCTGATTAACGATTAATCTTTAACTAATGTTTACTTGTGTATTAAATGTTCATGCTCCCGGTCGCCCAGAGGAGGATGGGGTCCCCTTCTGAGTCTTGGTTCCTCTCAAGGTTTCTTCCTACTAGAGGGAGTTTATTCCTTGCCACTATCACCTCAGGCTTGCTTGTTGGGGGTTTGCGCTGGTTATACTGTATGTAAAACACTTTGTGACAACAACTGTTGTTAAGAGTGCTATATAAACAAAACTGAATTGAATTGATTTGATCGCACATTAGTTGTCCTGCTTTGTTGGCCTGTCAGTGCATTACTGCGACATAGATTTTACGACAGCTGTTACAAGCAATACAGTTTCTCGTTTGTAGGGGGACCCTGTGAGCAAATCTTACATAGTGCTGCTTTAAATAGGCATTTAAGTACCTTTACACAATTGTGAGTCTGCACGGCAAAATCAGTCGCTTGTGGCAAATTTTCAAAATTGAGTTATTATGTTTTCATAAAACAGCATAAATCAACCTTCAAAACGATACCTTTATCGAATGAATCGGACAACATATGACTGAGATATCAACATTCAAAGGAGTTGGGTTTCTCCTGTCACGCCAAGTGAGAAACGGAGAAATCTGTCTTTGAAGTTGACTGTCGACGTAGCACTCACAGAGGCTTGGTGCGTTCGCGGCCACGTGCGCATTTACCTTAGCCTACGCTGCATTCACAGCCACACGGATAGCCTACCTGCGTTAGGTTAACTGAACTCGGGAGACGGAGATGGATTCCGCAGAAATATCTTCACGCTAGTCAACCAGTGGATTTACCATAAATATTTAAGTAGAGCGGTCAAAACAGAAACTTTTAACATCCTGCTGGAATTGAACTGAATTGAAAGTCACGTTTTTAAGATGGAAAGGGTAAGTTTTTCAGCCAAATTGATTCACAACAGTACAGTATAGACCTTCCACTGTTTCAAAACACTAAAAACCCAAAATTTTACCCCATGCAACATAAACGGTAATTTTTTCGTTGCGACAAGCGACTGGTTTTGCCGTGCAGAGTCACAATTATCTTGACTATGAAACTTTGGGAGATGAATTTTGAAGACCTTTTCTTGTATATAAGATCAAAAAAGAAAACATATTTTCAATGCTTTTAAGTTTTATCGTTTTGCCAGATCATGTCACATATAAATAAAATGCTAATTTCAGGCCCTGACTTACTAGGGGTGGAGGAAAAAAATATTGATACAGCATAGTATCGCAATATTTTGCGTGGTGATACTGTATCGATACAGGGACACTAAATATTGATATTTTGTATACAAATTTAAAAAACAAATCAAACTTTTTAGTACAATAATTAAATCAATTGACTTTGTCCACCGGGTGGTGCTGTTGAGCATTTTCTTTAGTGAGATCAGCAGAGGTGAGAGTCAACATGTGGGGATGAAGTTAGTAAAACAAAGATGGAGGCAGAGAAAGAGATCAGGAAAGCGCCGTCCGCATTTAAATCAAACGTCTGGACGTATTTTGGATTTTTTGACAAGGATGGAGCAAAAGAGATGGATATGACACATGGGACTTGCAAGGAGTGTCGTATGAAAGTAAAGTATTCTGGTAATACTACGAACATGAGGGCTCAACTCAGCCGCCACCATCCTGAGATATCGTTAGCTGAGGACGGCAAAGCTAAACCAGCTCAACTAAAAAAAACAACCAATGCTGGACACACTTAGCTTAACAAAACTCCCTCCCAATTCAGAACGAGCTAAGAGAATAACACAATTCATCACATACTTCATTTGCAAAGACCTGCGTCCATACAACGTTGTGGAAAACGAGGGCTTCTCTTACATGCTTAAAACGCTGGAACCCAAGTACGCGATACCATCATGACGTTTTTTCACAGACACAGCTGTACCTAATCCCTACAGAGGAGTGAAGCAACAAGTTGAGGAAAGTTTGAGTTCAGCAGAAAGGGTTGCATTAACTTGCAATGGCTGGACATCATGACCTGTGGATTCATATGTGACTATAACAGCTCATTATCTAACAGAAGACTGGCGACTGCTTTCTTTCTACAGACTCGAGCATTACATGAAAGTCACACCAGAGCGAACACTGCAGATCTTCTGCAAACTGCAGCAGAGGAATGGGGAATTGCTGACAAAAATCTGGTGGTTGTCACAGACAACACGTCTAACATGACCATTGCCATTCAGCTAGTGGGATACCTGAATGTGAGGTGTTTTGCTCACACGCTTAACCTGGCATCACAGCGGACATTAAATCTGCCTCCAGTGGGCAGGCTCATGGGGAGAGTGCGGCGCATAACTGGCTTTTTTAATAGAAGCTCTGTGGCAAACCACGCTCTGGAGCAAAAACAAAAAATGTTACAGCTCCCGAGTCACAAACTCAAGACGAGACGGAACACGAGATGAGCACGAGATGAGCACAAGATGGAACAGTGCTTACGAAATGCGCTGGTGGTTCCTTGAACAGCAGCCTGCCATTTGCGCAGCGCTGCTGTATCCCGAAGTGAGAAAGAGTAGCACAGACATCTTTACACTCAATGAGACTGATATTGGGAACGCTGAAGAAATTGTCCGGGCCTTGAAGTCGATGCAAGTTGCAACCACTGTGATGTCTGAGGAGAAGAATCCTACTCTGTCTCTCGTAGCACCGCTGCTAGCACAGCTGTTCCATGACACACAGGACAACATTGGTGACACAGTGCTGATCAGAGACATCCAGCAAAGTATCAGTCAAGATCTTAAGAAGAGATATGCCAGCGCATTAGAGAACACCCTCTTCACAGCATCAGCTCTTGACCCACACTTTTAAAACCCTGCCGTTTCTGTCCGCAGAGAAGAGACAGGAAACCTATGCCAGAGTGGTTGCTGAGGCTATAACCCTTCAGGTAAACTAACATTTAAATTAAACTTTAACTTACTTAAAACGTCGCCAAACTACTAATGTTGTAGTCATATTGGTAAGGTTCTGTTTAAAATTAAATGTATTTCAACTTAAATTTACTAAAGAAAACAAACATACTTATTGTATACTTAAGGATTAAAGTTTTCTCCCCATTTCTGTGTGTGTGTGTGTGTGTGTGTGTTTTCTAGGAAGAAAAGAGGCAGCAGATCATTTCTGTGCCAGAAGCCCAGGAACATCATGAGGAACCTGGCTGCACTGAAGAGAATTCCACACTCACTGTGATACCAGCCAAGATGAGGAAGTCATGTGGGCTAACAGACTTGCTTGGTCAGATTTATGGAGATGTTGGAGCCCCAACAAAATCATTATTGGTCATAGCTGAGGAGGAGGTAAAAAGATACCAGGAGGTCACACCACTGGCACTCACTGAAGATCCACTAGGCTGGTGGAAATCCCATGAGCAAGTCTATCCTTTCCTGGCTACGCTCGCAAAAAGATACCTTTGTATCCCAGGTACTAGCGTCTCAGCTGAAAGAGTCTTCTCGATGGCTGGAGATATCATCACAGCACAAAGGAGCACTCTGACATCAGAGCACATTGATCAGCTCCTCTTTCTGAGCAAGAATGCGGACATTCCTTCACTGTTCAAATGTCTTTATTTTTTCAATGCAGCAACAAGCATTGCATTTTACTTATTTTAATTTAAAAGAACAGGTCTTATTTTATTTTAGTTCAGCATTTTAATTTATTTAATGCAAATCTACATTTTAGTTATCATTTAACAGTGATTTACTTTCAAATTCTTAAGTTACTGACTTACTAATTTTTGGAAATTACACTGTTCAAAATACCTGCGGACAGCCCAGTGTTGCTGCGGTACACATGATACATGCTCCCGCCTCTGCAGGACCCCAGCCAGAAGTTTTGCACTCTCCTTTAGATTATTTGCACTCTCCTTTTTGTATTGTTGTTTACAATTTTATCTTCTCTCAGGAATAGTTTGTAACTTGAAAACTTTTTTTTACAAATTATTAATCAAGTTCAAATGTTATATATTTATTTATTGTTTAGACATTTACAGTTCTATTTATGTTATTTATGTTTATATTTATGTTTAGTCAGTGTTAAATAAATGTTAAGTTGAGAAATTTTGTGTACCCTTTGTTACTATTAGTGTGATATTTTGCTACACAAACAGAGGGGAAATGTCTAATTATTGGCCAAAAAAATATCGGCAGCATATATCGGCCACCACCTGACCCTGACTTCTAAATATCGGCATCGGCTTTAGAAAAACCCATATCGATCGCCCTCTAATACAGACAGTTCAGTTTGTCAGCAATAAAAATGATGAAGTGAAAGACTGAGGACTTTTTTATTAGATTAAATGTATTTTGACAAAGCTTACCTTCATGGACATAATTTGCATTTGAAAAAAATGTGATTATCACAATATATCGTATCGCAATACTTAGCATATCGCAAAACGTTTAAAATCGCAATAATATGGTATCGTGAGTTAGGTATTGTGATAATATCGTATCGTGGTGTCTCTGGTGATTCCCACCTCTGTGACTTACCCTATAAAAGTATACTGTGGGGGGGCCTGCTTGGAGCGTCCAAGGATTCGTATATCGCAGATGGCAGCCTCAGTGGAGTCCCTCGGGATAAACTTTATACAAAGCCTTCTTTTCCTAAATGCTGGTTCCTCTGCAGAGAGTAAAAGACAGAGGGGAAACATACTGAAAGTGCATATATACTGTACACACACACATATTCTGATATGACTAACATTCCCTTGCATGAGAACGAAATGCATCATATTATTCAACATTACACAATTATGAAAATCATTAATTGCTTACGTGTATCCACAGTCTCCTGGATTGGAATAAAACCCACTGGGAGTGTGTCTTTAATATCAATAAGCTTCATGTCTACCAGCACATTTCCCAAATGACTCTGTGGAAAGATTTGCACAATACACCCAACATGGGCTGAAGAAAAATAGTAGAATGGCAAATAGAGGAAAAGCATAAGGTTTTATACAACCTTGTGTCCAACCCAAGCTTAATTTTAACCAGCAGGACAGTTACTAACAGCCACACATTTAAACCCATCCTAAACAAAGAACTTCCTAAAGCAACCAAAATACTTTTAATGAGCAAATACTTTTAATACACAATATCTTAGATATGTACAATGCCTTGCAAGAAAATAGAATCTTGGGTGTGCATAACACTTCACCCCCTCCAAGTGAATACTTTGTAGAGCCACCTTTTGCAGCAATTACAGCAACTAGTCTCTTTGGGTATGTCTCTATGAGCTTAGCATATCTAACCACTGGAACTTTTGCCCATTTTTCCAGGCTCCTACAACTTGGATGGGTTCCCCTGGTGTACAGCAGTCTTTAAGTCAGACCACAGACTCTCTATCAGTCTGCGGTCTGGGCTTTAACTGGGCCATCCCAACACATTTAAATGTTTTTCCCTAAACCCAAAACTGCTTTGGCAGTGTGTTTGGGGTAATTATCATGCTAGAAGGTGAACCTCCTTCCCAGTCTCAGCACCCCTTTATGTAGCACCATCCATCACTCCTATTTTGACCAGTTTTCCAGTGCATGCTGATGAAAAGCATCCCCATAGCATAATACTGCCCCCACCATGCTTTCCTGTGGGGATGGTTTTCTGATAATATATGTTATATTAAGAACACGTCAAGAATACGACGTAGATTATGCTTAGCAAATTTCTTAAGAACAAATTTTAGAAAACTGTTATGAAGACATAGGTGCATGAGGCCCAATGATCCCAAGTCTACCTCCAAGTCCACCAAGGCTTGGCTTCAGAAAAAGTCCTGGAAGATTCTAGAGTGGCCGTCACAGTCACCTGACTTTAACCCCACAAAAATCTCTGGTGGGATTGAAAGAAGGCGGGTGCAACAAGCAAACATAAGAACATTACAGCTAGAAGCCATTGTCCATGACAAATGTGCTAAGATTCCTCAGGAGCACTGCCAGAAGCTGTTGTCTGGCTACGCATCACGCAAAAGAGTGCTTTACTAAGTACTAATGATGCTTGTCATTAAGGGGCTGAATAATTTTGAAACTGCAGTAGTCATTAAAAGGTTGTTTATCTTGTTTATTGCAAACAGGGGCTCCTTGAAAAAAAACTACTTTGCAATATGGGTTGAATAGTTTTGAATGCAACTGTAAATTGTTTTTAGAAGTACGTTGGAAGTCAAACAGATAACAGATGCTTTAAGAATCTTTAACGTATGATTAAATGCTTCTTATAAACACTTAACTTATGCTTTATAAATGCATAATGAAAGTGCACTTGATGTAAATCATTACCAAATATCCTTGGACTTATGTAGTTTGCCATTAATTTGTTCTATATTTGGGACTTCCAAAGTCTCTTTATTCCAAAAGGACCTGTCCAGTAATGTAGATAAATTACCAAAATTGCTATAAAATATAGCCACAGTAGTACAAAACAGGTTTCAAGCATGTGTTCTTGGGAACACATGAAGCTAAATCTTATGTCTACTGGTTATTCACATTGAGAAACAAATATCACTTCATGAATTTGGTTATAAATTGACAACGTAAAGTTGTCTTTTAGTGTTAATACGAAAAAATTGCTGTTTGTGATAATTGTTATTTCACAAGATATTGTAGCAACATGATTAAGGTGAGGTCTGCACAGAATTTTTACATTTGGTTAGCATTTACCAAAGTTCAAGGTTCAAGATTCTTTATTGTCATCAGTCACTTATACATGTACAAAGTGTGATGAGGATGAGACAGCGTTTCCCCATGGCCAAAAGGTGCAAACAAAAGGTGCAAAAGGTGCAAACAAGCAACATAATAAATACAGTATGGGAAAAGGTACATTGCTACCTTTTTTAACTTGATGTAAAGATTGCAATGCCTCAAAATAGTATTTAGTACAAATTACTCTACAATAAAAAAAATTAAAGATGACTTACGTTTTCCTTTGAAAAGACCCTTGTGAAGCAGAGATACCGTGTAACTTTAGATTTGAAAAGGCCATCTTTCCACAAATCAGCATCCATTCCATCTGTGGTTTGAGCCACCTGGGAGTTTAAATTAAACATCACAAGGACTTATGAGTAAATCCGTCATTCCATGCGGAGGCATGACGTTTGAACTAGCTGCTTTTACATAGAGTATCTATGTGGCTTCACAGACTCTCTATCAGTCTGCGGTCTGGGCTTTAACTGGGCCATCCCAACACATTTAAATTTTGCATTATGTGTGAATTTCAAGCACTGCAGTACTTATATGTTTCCTAGGATCACACTGATTACTTAAGACCTTGTCCAAAGAATCCAGGCATGTTCCTTACTAATATATTTACATTAAAACAGCTGCGGTGCAAGATGACATTGATAAAATATTACGTGTAGTTTGATTTAAGATTAATCAGCTTATATATTTCACAGTTCAGAAGTCTTTATGGAATAAAACAGTCAGAAAAATAACCAATGATTTTTAATTATGAAGTAGATGTTCATGACGTGCCAGTTCACGCGTCATTTGAGTCTTCATTTGTCACAGGCATATTTATACTGTATGTTTAATTCTTAAACTTTTCTATAATGTTTGAAGTATAATACAGATATGAACAGATTTACAGATGTACAATTGCAAGTTATAAGTGCAAGGATAAAGTTAAAGCGCACTGTGCAATGTCAGCACAACAAATCAGGACAAAAGCCAAACCAGTTCCATATCACCGATGTAGTTTTTTTAGGGACCAACTCATCCGTTACGCTTTCACTTTCAGCCACTGCTTCCCGCTACACTTCGAATCAAATAGTGGGGGGGGGGGAGTGAGTACTGTACGTCAGTGCCGTAGTTCACTTTGGTTGGTTGAGCGCTGTTTCTATAAGGCGGGCATTAAGCAGACTAGCAAATAGTGCGATTTGGCTGAGGACAAAAAAAAATAAGGAAGAGCATAGAACCGCAATAGATAAATAGAATGTGGTCTATATAGACGATACTACGATCTCTCTGATTTGGCAGATAGTCAGCACATAGATCGTCTTCACGATCTCATATCGTCATATCGCCCACCCCTATGTGTCTTGCGCCACTTAAAACGTTCTGCATCATTAATAAACGTTTGTGTGAAACACAAGCGGAGCATGCTCTAGCGAGTAAAATGAAGTAAACAAAGTATTTTTGTGTATCTGAATAATCATTTCAGTTGTAGTACCGGTCTTTATATGAACATGCTTTTGATACATTTTGCAGTGTGTGCTACTCTGCTTCGTATCGCACTTTAAGTAGCCAAAATATTTCCAAACTGCAGAATCCTTCAGACCTTTTTTTTTTCCAACAATGTCCTCATCCTTTGAGCCTTGCACAGGGTCCATTGAGGTGTCTTTTCTATAACGGTATTGCTCTCCTTACGTACTGTTGTACACGGCTGCTGTAGCCAACAGCTTTAGCATGTGAGAAGTCACGCTTACTTAACTGATGTGAGCTGTAACTCTTTTGCAACCACATGATTGGTTCAGCTGCTCTGTCTGTCAACCTCACTGACATGAGCAGTAACCACACGATTGGCACGGCTCTGTTTTCATTATCGTTGGCTTCTTGTGAAAAAGGTGGACGGGATGAGTGCTATCGACTTCATATCGACTATATTTTTTCTATCGAGGAAAAGCTATTTCGCGATAATTATCTTTATCGTTTTATCACCCAGCACTATGCCCAGGTACTTGAAACTACTCACCCTCTCCACTGGAGCTCCATTGACGGTGAGGATATTTTAGAGTGTTTTCACATATACTGTAGTTCTCTTTAGTCCTCTAGAAGTGGTCCAAAAGTGGACCAACAGAAAGGGAACTTCACACTGTGAGATCATTTGAAAGAAGACTCAGTTCTCTTTTGGGTCCACTTCAGCACAGATGGATGCTTTTTCTGTTCATACTCAATTCTTATGGAGCTCTCAGACCTTTACTGCTTTGAATTCTGGGTAGTTTTCACTTCAAACAAAAACTGTCAAACCAGGAGCGCTTTGTGTTAATAAGGTGCGAGTTAAACGAACTGTGCCAAGGACTTAAACAAGGACTGAGACCACCTCCCAGTCTCAGTTTGTTTAGTTTCAGATGGGTCTGAGTTTGTTTGGCGTGTTCACATATACGTAAAAGAATGCTGACTAATCGATCTGAGTGCGAAAACACCCTTATAGTGCCCCCTATTGATCAGATTGCACCCGCTTTGGCTGGTGTCCAAAGTGTACACCAAGCCTACCAAGTTTGGTTTTGTTTGGATGTTTTTATGAGAAGATACAGGCCTTACAGAATTATGGGCCACGCCTAGGTGCCCGCTGTAGTCAGTCATAGCCATATTTTACGAATTGACTTGTGAGTGGAAGCATGGCGGGAAACCCTGGGGCTGAGAGTATCCGTGCATAATTAAAAGCCGTTGCTTGCTTTTTTTCCCTTGGATTGAGAGAGACTGCTGCCATTGGCGACTGGAAAGAACAAAACTAATTGTAAAATAAAAAATCTAGTCGCACTGGCGAACATTATAGTCGCCATCTGGAGCCCTGGATTTCACATGAGCTTGTGGGCAAAACCTCTGATTGCAAGTTTCTGGAACGTTGTCTCCCGCTAGACATTGAAGTCAGGTAGGACAACAAATTACATCCGCCGACTACGGTCAGTTTGTTGTAGTGAAATACCATTGAGTGGTATCAGTGCATGGTATTGGCAATTTATTTATTTAAGGGGACCATGCCCCCTTTAAGCAATCATACCCATATTTTATGAATTTACTCAGAAGTGCACTCAGATTTTTATCTTGAGTGGTTTTTGGGATGTTTGATATATAGCATTCCCTATTGATCAGGTTGTACCCTCCTTGGCTGGTTTCCAAAGCTCAGAGTGTACATAAAGTCTACCAAGTTTTGTTTGGATGGTGTCCTAAGAGGATAAAGGCTTTACAGTAATTATGGGCCACACGTAGAATATAAATTAATGCATAACTTTGTAACGTGTTATCAAACTTCTGTACATAACTTTTTGTCTAGACTAAGCCTTGATGAGGTATGCCAAGTTTCCAAGATTCAGACAAACGGTGTCAGAGTTCATTTCAGTTTTTTTTTTTTCAAAATGGCAGGCGTTAATGGACAGTGTCTTATCCATTAGATTCAGACGCTTCCAGGGAATCAGGGGCAGAATTTCACATTTATCCCACACAGTTCAGGAGATACAAGCTAAAATTGCAATAGCACCACCTATAGGCGGGCATGTGTTATTTTTGGTCTCTGAGGTCTGACATGCAATCCTGATCAGTCTACCAAAACGTGTCACTATAATGCATAGCAGCAGTTTACTGTACAGCAGCACTGTACAGTCAGTAAAGATAAAAATTATTCCTGAGACAGTTTCAGTGAAACATTAATGAGATAACAGCATGTCCATCAGAAAGACAGACCTCTGTAAAGTGCAGAGGAGTAAAGTGCAGAGGTGCACAGTCAGTTCACAGTCCGGGTGTGTGTGAGGGGAGTGGAAGGGTAGGCAGTGTGTTTAAGAGACTGATGGCTTGTGGGTAAAAGCCAACACGCAGTCTGGTGGATCTGGCTCTGATACTGCAATAGTGTCTGCCAGATGGGAGGAGTCTAAAGAATCCATGTGAGGGATGTGAAGGGTCGAGCACAATGCAGGAGTCCCTCCTGATGCAGCGTTTGTGAAACATGTCCTGCAGCAGGGGGAGAGACGCTCCGATGATGTTGCCTGCTGCTTTAACAAACCTTTATAGCCATTTGTGATCGGCCACTGTGTTGCCAAACGAGAGGGAGATGCAGCTGGTCAGAAGGCTCTTAATGTTGCCCCTGTAGAACACGGTGAGAATGAGATGAGGGAGCTTGGCTTGCTTCAGGCTTCTCAGGAAGTGGAGACACTACTAGCCTTTTTGCTGACGGTCATCTGAACTCCCATGCACTTCCTTACAGTCTCAACCGTGGAGCCGTAGATGCTGAATGGTATGTGGGTAGAGCAAGTTTTTGTCCACATTCGGTGCCAGGTTTTTCTCACTGCACCAGACAGGCAGCTGGCGAAGCTCATCAATGTAGGCCGATATTGTTGCTGCTGACGAGGCCCACCACGGTTGTGTCATAGGCAAATTTGATGATGTGGTTTAAACTGTGCAGGGCGGCACAATCGTGGGTCAGAAGTGTAAACAGCAGTGGACTGAGAAGGCAGCCCTGAGGAGCTCCTGCGCTCAATCTGAAGGTGCTGGAAATGTTGTCAACAGTTGTCAGAGACTGCTGTTGTGGAAGGACGCTGACGCCGCTGTAGGTGACATCAGACGCCGGAGACTTGGCGGAAAAACTGAATGAACAGCGAGGACAGTGAGGAGAATTTGGAAACTCTCCAGGATTACATTGACTGGTGCATCGACATTATAGTTATGAAGAAGAACCAAATTGCATGTTCCCCAGCCAAAAGCGAGACGCGTCTTCCAAAAGAAGTCGCCCGGCAGATTCCCCCGAAACAATGTCGCCGGCGGGTAAAAGTTTTACCCACATCTTGGATTCAATCAACAAGCGGTTGCCCAGCTTCGACGCGAGGTTGTCCCTGGTCAAGATCCTGCACCGTGAATTCAAATCCTTAAGGGAATCGTTGGAATTCAGCCAGCAGCAGGTGGAAACACTCGCTGCTGAAAACGCAGCACTACGGGTCAAGTCTCTAACGGAGAATGTGACTCAGCTAAATAAAGAAAATAAAAAAATAAGAGACTGTCATCGATCTCCAGGCCCGTAGTATGAGAGATAACCTGGTGTTTTCAGGCATCTCGGAATCTGCCGAAGAGGACGCAGAAGCTACGGTCAAAAACTTCATCAAGGCGCACCTGAAGCCTCCGGAGGACACCGTGGAAAACATCCGCTTCGAAAGAGTCCATCGGCTGGGAGCCAAGAGGCCTGGAGCCCTGAGGCTGCGTCCTATTGTGGCCAAATTTGGACACTTCAAGCAGAAGGAGCAGGGGAAGAGTCGCGGAAGGGAGCTGAAAGGAACAGACTTTAGCGTGAACGACCAGTTCCCCAAAGAGATCCTGGAGCGACGCAAAGTGCTGTTCCCAATCCGACGAAGTTTCATTATATTAATACCAGTCCAGATAAGAATCTGTTATATTTTTATTTTCTCTCTCTTGCACTTCCATTAACCTCTATCTAACTATTTGTCAATTCGCTAATTTATCGCATCATAACAAACACGATACCGTCAGTCTCCGCAGCATTAAATATTGTTATAATGTTTTCGTTTCCGTCACGTTTTTACTTGCATCCCTCCCTGCTTGCTCCTTTGTTTTTCTTTCTCACTTCTTCTCTACCTTTTTTTTCCCTCCTCTATCCTCCTTTTCTTCTCTTTTCTTTTTCTTTCTTTTCTCTCTTCTCTCTTCTTTTTCTTCTTCTCTCCCCCTCCCTCTGTTGCCTCTCTCATCAACTTTATTTATCCTGTTTGCGTATTTTAATTGAAAAAATAAATAAATAAATGAAGTCGTCCTCCGAAGAGGGGGGGTGGTGGCGGGTTTAACCAAAAAAAAAAAAAGGAAATGTTGTCGTGGATACAGACGGACTGAGGCCTCTCCCGACAGGAAATCCAGTGTCCAGTTTCACAAACAGTCTTTTGATCATGTTGAATGCTGAACTTAAAACTATGAACAGCAATCTTACACAAGTGTCTTTCTTGTCCAGGTGAGAGAAGGAAAGGTGAAGTGCAGTGGATATGTCATCCCAGTTGACCTGTTTGGGCAATAGGCAAAGTGTAGTGGGTCCAGTGAGTGGCGGAGGTTGCTTCTCAGCTGTGCCATGACGATTCTCTCAAAGCACTTCACGAGGATGGGGGTTAGAGCAATGGAACATAGTCATTCAGGCAGGATACTGAAGATTTCTTTGGCACTGGGATGATGGTGGTGGACCATGCTGGGACGATCATCTAGCTCAGTGATATGTTGATGCCTGTAAAGACATCGGCCAGCTGATCAGCGCAGTCTCTGAGCAGACAACCTGGAATGCTGTCTGGTCCAGCAGCCTTTCGTGGGTTGACCTTAGTGAAAGTTCTCCTCATGCCAGCTGCAGGCAGAGAGATGATCTGGAGAACGGTGGGAGGCATGGTTTTCGTTGCAAGCATGTTGTTCAGTGCATCAAACCTTGCATTGAATTTTTCAGCTACTCAGGGAGTGTGGCATCCCCCACACAGCTGCTTGGTGCAGGCTTGTACCAGATGACCACTTGAATGCCCTGCCATAAACTGTGAGAGTCTTTTGTGTTGCTGAAGTAGCTCTGGATCTTCTGTGCATGTGCTCACTTTGCGTGTTGGATGGAGCGAGAGAGGATGGCCCTGGCTGTTCTGAGAGCAGCTTTATTCCCAGACGAGAAAGCAGCATCTCTCTCTATTTCTCTTTGCCATGCATCACTCACTTTTTTGCAGACCCAGGCACCCTACCCGTTCATGATTATTTCTGCTAGACTAGAAGAGACCCTATGTGGACTGAATAGAATGCCAAAGATAACCTGGACTTGACCCATATCTTCTCTACCAGATGAATTGAACTGCAAGATCACATGGGTCCTTACAGGGTCCCTGAGACCATGAGCGTGCAATGACTTCTTATACCCTAATTCAGTGGTTTTCTAGGTGGGTGAGCTTTTGCAGGTGTGGTGCAGCAAGGCAAATGAATTACACTGAAAATTAATTAAGAGTGACAGTCTCACAGGTGCAACGGTGAACTGACTAAATTACATTTTTCTCTCAGATACCTGGTTAAGTTTTAAAGCCATTTTTGTGCAGAGAGGCAATTTTGAGAAAATAATTTCGAAAGCATATTAACTAGGGATGCACCGATTGGAATTTTCTTGCCCGATTCCAATTACCGATTTTTTTGTAAGTCTGATCGGCCGATACCAATTTTTCCGATACCGATTTTTTTCCCCAGATAACAGAAAATTAGAGCTGCTGCGAGTAGTCGATGACATCGACCCAAAAAAAATGGGTTTCAGCTTTTTTAATGTAACGTGGAAGTTACTTTCCCTGTTTACTAGTTACTTTTATAATAGTGATATATAATAGTGGCAGCTGTACAGCAAATACAAACAAAAATCTAATTTTCTTTAATATAATGCTTTATTTTCATAACAAATTTTCTTTACAAATTTAAATAAATAAAATGTAACTCATAAAATGTAAAATGTAACAACTCTGGTAACTCGACATCCGAAAAGTAACGCCTACTTGGCATTGTGTATTTTGGGCAGAGGTGATTTATCAGATTTCAGAAGCCTGTATCCTCAACTATGGAAAACGGCTGATCATCTAGTGATCATCTTGTGATTGACTTGTGCATCTGTGTTTATGTTGAATTGGGGACAGACAAGTAGGCAAGGGGAGCCATTGATTGCGTGCTTATTAAACGAGTAAGACCTAACTATTAAATTATAATCATAAGGTTGATAAACTATAACTTGGGTTTAATCTACCTGTCCCCGTTCCTCTTTATACGTCATCTTTGGTTTTTCTGCAAAAACTGTCTGTAGTGTGCAGTCAATCACAAGACCAGGAGCCATCGGGCAATAGGATTCGCAGGCAGAAGCTGCCAAAATCCCGCCCCCAAACTGCCAAAACCCGCCCCCTTTCAAACCATGCGCGCAGAAATCTCACTTGAGCAAAAAAGCCGCTCGTCGGTAATCTACTTTGCGTGCGAGTACATTTAACACATCGAGAGGAAAAAAGACATTCGCGAGAGGAAAAATACAGTTTGTGCGTAATATTATCACAACCGCGCACTCGATTCTTAATTTTGTGCTCTCAAGTTTCACATTTGCGCACGCGACTTTGAAATTTACGCCCGCAATTTTGCGCGCTCTAGTTTTGGCATTGGTGTAACGCCATACTCACGCACCCAAAATTCATTTCGTCGCCGCACGATGTTACCCCATTCAAAGTGAATGAGAAACGCCTCCATTGAGCATACATGTGAACGCTGCCTGAATGCGCGCATGGCTGTGCTGCAAGTAATGCGCATGCGCGAGATCGGTTTGAAATCGGCAATACGTGTGAGTGATCGGCCGATCACCGATCGGGCCAAAAATCGGCCGATTCCGATCACTGGCCGATCGATTGGTGCATCCCTAGTATTAACATATGTTATTAAGCTGGAAACTAATGAGTTAATTTTTTGGTTTAATGCAAATTAATCATTTGACCCAGTTTGGCCCAAATTTCCACTTGTACCTTCAATAAAGATGTTTATCTGACTGGTCATTATGGAGGAAAGGTTGTCTTTTGCCATGTCCACCTTGTTTTGGTATATACTGTAGATACTGCAGCTCAAACTTGCCTGAAATGCCATTGTAAAACGCTTGACTGACTGAAAGGCAGGAGATGTGAAGGAGAAATAATGGCAGGGGTGGAAGTAACGAATTACAAATACTCACGTTACTGTAATTAAGTAGATTTTTGGGGTACTTGTACTTTTATGAGTAGTTTTTCAAGTGTGTAATTTTACTCGTACTTGAGTACAATTTACACCATGTAATCTACTTCGCTACTTATAAAATCAAAAGCCGCTACTGAGTACGCCCAAAATTTGAATTAATATTCAAACCTTTCATCTGCATCTTTGCAGCCAATAAGGCTGTGCAATCGCGACCGCGCCAATTAATCTATGACGAGTCAAGTTTTAAATAGGAAAAATATCGAAACTCTTTAGTCATTTTATAGTGAGATGCTAATGGTCTAATCGGATTCAATGATTTATGCTAAGCTATGCTAAAAGTGCTACCACCAGACCCAGCGATAGGCTGAATAGATTCAAAAACGGTAAAACACATCTATATAACTCTAGGGGAGTTGGAAAATTGGCTGTGCTGCATTTTCAAAAAAAGTGGAGTGTTCCTTTAAGACACTTACCTGCCTGTTGTTCGCAGTGTATTGGGAAAAGTTTAAACTGTTCTATGCATGTTCAAAAACATTTTTGTCATTGTTTTAACAAACAAAATTCCTGCTTTATATCTACATTTATTTACAAAACAAATTGCCTTTCTATACCTTGTTCATCTGAGAAATGTGCTTTGAACGTAGAAATTTTATACTGGTGAATCGAAACGAATGCCTGCTATTGACGACGCAATAAAACATCCATCGGTTAAAAAGTAATTAGTACTCTGAGTAGTTTTTGAGAAGAGTACTTTGTACTTTTACTCAAGTATTTTTTTTAACACCAGTACTTTTACTTGTAATTGAGTACATTTTAACCAAAGTAACAGTACTTGTATTGAGTACAAATTTTCAGTACTCTTTCCACCTCTAAATAACGGTGGCTCAAAGGGGGCGCCCTGAAGAAGTTTGGGAATCTTTACCTTATCCTTACCTGATAATCTAAAGACTAAATCTGAATATTTTGTTATACCAACACTCACACAGGCATATTTTAGATGCATTAGCTCAACCTGGTGTTGGCCAGAGATGGAAAGTAACAAAGTACAAATACTGTATAATTTTCGAGTATCTGTACTTGACTACTTATTATTCTGCCAAGTTTGTACTTTTACTAGATACTTTTATAACACGATATTTTTAACACGAATATCTGTACTTTCTACTTCTTACATTTTTAAAACAGGCTCATTACTGTAGTTTCAATTAATTTGAGCGGGGTTAGCTATTATTAAGATATTTTTGCCATCAAGGGGATATTTTCCCAGAGCTGGATAAGACGGAGTGTGGGTGTGGTTGCTCATATCACATTCACTATTCCACCAATCAACATGCTTGAAATGATAACGTGCATTCACATGACATGACGTGACAAGTCGTCAGACGTAATACTAGAGGAAACAGGCGCAGTATAAACATGACAGTGGCAGAGGTAGCAGGAGAAAGCTCAGTACGTTACGTGACTGAAAATGGTGGAGAGAATGGAGACGATGATTCACATGGACACCAGCAAAACATTCCACATCCCTGACCTTATCTCAAAGAAATATTTGAAGTACACTGTAAACCCAGATTTTGTTTCAACATAAACTATTTAGTAATGATTAATTATTCTTTCGTGTTGTAAAAACAGTGTCTAATTACTAAACCAGAATAAGCTGTTTGTAATACTTCTCAACATTGTGCAGTGCAATAATCATGATTAGCAAAGATAACATCAACATGTTACGTTACTGTCAGAGGGGGCGGGGCTCTTTTCAAAAATCACTGTATTTCGAGGCCTGTGTTCACGCACCGCGATGAGGAGTGAGCACTGGAGTTTGTCCGGACGGGAATTTGAAGAAAGCTGGTGAGTGTTAAATTTTATATCTTACGTAATAGACCCATAAGATCCACGCAGACAGCTAAACGCTAACCTCAGCTATGTCTTAAGACGACGGTTATCTGTCGGTTCAGTCAGTGTTTACAATAACGTGCGTGATTGCAAGTGCTTGTAGCTAATACTAACCGCGAACTAGCGGGCTATCGCGGTTAACCCGTGTTTGGTGTCAGAGGTGATTCTTGCATTTATATCAACACTGTTAATGTAACAAACTTTGCAAAGGACGCAGCCGTTAGCAGGGCTACCGTGGTAATTGTGGTATATTGAGCTCTTAGGCTCACCATACTTTTAAGTGACGTTATTGTGCATGTTCCGGATATAAGAGCCAGACCGCGCGAACCTGCTGCCTGTCCTGTATAGTGAGCCACTTGTTCCGGTAAAACTGTTAAACGTGTGCAGCCGTCTCCTTATGGTAATACACCACGGTAATATTAGTCGGGTGTTAACACGGTGATTCGTAATTTACCGACAACATTTGTTTGTCAGTCAGGTTAACGTTACTGCAGCTTGAACTAATAGTTTGCTCATTTTCTGCTTTGCAGGTTCTTGTGAAGATGAAGTGGAAGTACTGTGAGTTTGTATCAGAGAGGTTATCTGTTAAAACATAACAGGTTAAAACATGGGAGCTACAGTAGAACTGTACCCTTTCCCTGCTTACACCAAGAATGTTTGAGCACATTTAACTCCATTAATGCTCTTAAAGTCCACTTATCAAAGATTCATCAGAAAGTAACGTAAAGAAATGCTGTGACAAGTCTACCGTGAACAGCCATAACTTAATTTTCAGTCATTTTCCGATGTGGCCAAAGTCAAGGCGTGAGTGTAGGTCATTACACAGTTTGGTGTTCTTAAAGGAGGCCCTTGCGATACAAATAATTTTCGCTGTGCCTCTTGCAAATAAGCAATTATTTAGATACCAATGTGGGGATTTTTTTGTAGCATACAATGAAAGTGTGTAAGCACAATATGTTCTGTATGTATGTTAGTATTTAAAGTTAAAGGGTTAGTTTGGATATTTAAATGTCAGGTTCTGTGAAATTGTTTCCTTACCTGTAAAGCTGCGGCTTGTCACAGACTGATAAACTGCAGTGTCATCACTTATAATTTAGCTCAGCTGATAAAACATTTAACAATGGTCTCTTGTGAAAGTATAGACATCTACAGTTTAATAATTTAGAGTTGAAGCTGACTTCTTTGACTACTCTTCAGCTACCAGTGACACTATCTGTTCTGTCGACCTAGTTCTGCCTGGTTACAGGTTTAGGGTTAAATGCAGCAGAGTATGCACAGGACTGCATAATGATGTTCTTTAAACCTAAATGAACAGTTCATGTGACTTCCATACTAGTTCAAGATGCTTGTTGAAATGCCTGACTGGATGTGTTGAATTTCCAGGATATAGCAGATATTTTGTAAATGCTGTGTTTATTTTTATTCAGTCAAATGAAAAAGTGGTTAAAATAGTTTCTATGCTATTTTAAGGAATGACTTTACTTGTCGTTTGGTTTGTGCAATACTGCAGAATGTTATCTTGCACTACTTTGTAAAAAAAATAAAATAAATGTTTTTTCTGAACATTTAAATGTTTTATTGTTTTTCTTCCATACAATTTTGTTTCAAGTATTTATTACAAAAACAAAATGGTATTAATTACATTTGAAGAAACCACATTATTTATTTTAACAAATGAATATAAGTAGTGATAAATACAATGTGTATGTAAGTTTGGCTTAAAATAGTTATTTCAAACAACTTGGGGATGCAAAGAAAATTAGTTAAGTGAACTAATCATTTTTAGTAAAGACTAATGATTGTCCATGTCAATACAACTTAATCTGTTTAGTTTCAGAATGTGTAAAAATTAAAGTGGTTTAAGGGGAACGGGTTTACTCACGGATTTCTAGTAAACTCAACTAATCCGGGATTACAGTGTAGTTGGTAGCTAGAAAGACTCCTGGAGAATGTATAACATATAACAGAGCTAATGGGAAATTGAGCTGCTTTTATCCAGTTGTATTGATCTGACGTGAGGTCTAGTTAACTTTACCAAGAAGTGCTTTTTTGCCCTTCACAGGACTACTTTTTACTTTATACTTTGAATAGATTTCTGAGCCAGTACTTTTTTGCTTTCACTTAAGTAAAGACTTTTACCAGAGCCTTTTTTTAGCACAAGTATTTGTACTTCTACTTGACTGACGAACATGTGTGCTTTTGCCACCTCTGGTGTTGGCCAAAAGAGGATGGGGATCTTAATTATGATCTGTCTCTTTTCCTATTTATCACAGGGATAAGAAGGAAAAAAAACTTACTCAGGGGGAAATGTTATTTAAGAAATAATTAAGAAAAATAAAATTCTAAAATGACAACTACTACTCATTGTACATTGTTTTAAAACATGTTTTTGAATCAGTGCACTCATAATCAGTAAGTAGTCAAAAGTAATTGATTTATACAGTGGCCCTAAAGGTCAAAACACAACAACATTTCAATAAACACAATGACATTTCAGGAAACACAATTTAAAAAGGTTTATAAATTCGCTGTTGAAAAGATGGACGAGGATACTGAAAGGATATATTGAGAATATATTTTAATCGAAGGCATTCATATCAAGCTACTGTTTATTATATCATAATATTAAATGACTAAAGATAAAGCATGGCCTCTGTGTTAACAGGGAGACTGTAATGCGGATGCTTCATGACCTTTGTGAACTAATCAGACAAGCTCATTTCATGAAGGAACATAAGCACAGCACCAGTTTGCTGCGCACACACGCAAACAAGTGCAAACTGGCTCGTGTCCGTGCTCTTGCTCGTTCGCTCTTAATTCCGGGATCATTTGTGAGCATCAGGGTGCTGTCATCATCATGCGGGACGCTTAGGATGTTTAATACCTTAAGGGTATCCTGTTCATGTCTCCCTTCTTTTAAGAATGTCAATGACTTCCCACAATCGTCGCAGAATCTTGGCTGCGACAATACATAAAATTATTCTCCCCATTAACATTCGCGAAAGAACCGCACACGCATCGAACTTGACTGTGCATCTGTGTCTCCCTGAAATGAGCTTTTGCAAGTTGGGATGTCTAATTAGTTGACATAGTTTAAAGCATCCGCATTACCCCCCTAAACACAGAGGACATGCTTTATCTTTAGTTATTTAATAACATTATATAATCAACAAACCTAATATGAATGTCTTCAATTAATAATATATCCTTTCAGTATCCTCATCCTTTCAATGGCAAACTTATAAACAGTTTTAAATTTGTGCAAAGATAAAGAAGGGACTGTACTTGACGTGGGTGCTGTCCAATCAAGTGTTATCCTATCTTTATAGTGTTATCCTATCTTTTCTATCTATCGTTTTGTGAAATGTTGTGTTTCTTGAAATGTCGTTGTGTTTCTTGAAATGTCGTTGAGTAACAAACACATTGAAACTAGCTCTCAACATTCCTAAGCCAGGTTCAGAACACTTACCACATCATAGCCAGTGGGTGCTCTGTTTCTTGACGCAACAACACCTACACCAGTAATTGGATCCATGGCCATCTCTGGTAGAGCATCTGAAAGATCCCGTACCTCTGGCATTATTGTATTCTAATGATGAAAAAAAGAAAGCGGTATTACACAGTCTGATAAAACTGATAAAGTAAAACACTATACAGATTACTCTGGCAAACAGATCACAGGTGAAGCATTCAGGTTCCTTTGACACTCAAAACAATGTTAAAACCTTAATACCTAATTCAGAAATAAAAGCTTATGTTAAAAACTAATCATACTAATTATTACAGGGTTCATACATCTTTTTCAAGGTCAAATTCAAGCACTTTTCAAGTGGACATTCAAGGTCCACTTCCAAACTTTTTCACTACCACAGGCCCCCCCTGGAAGGTAATAAGTGGAAGTTAATAGATGGATGGATGGATGAATAACTTATGTTTCAGATTGTGATACCATTTAGTAAGTAGACTTTGCTTGGTAAATATGGCTGAGTTAATATAAAGCAGTTATTCCAAAAACACTGACAACAAACCACTTTCAATCCTTTAACATGGAGTCTGTAGAGGACACGTGTCAGCTTTTCCATCTCATTTTCTTGTGATCTTGAGAAAACAACTGTCGTTTTCTTGAGATACTGAATTTTTTTTTCTTGTAGTACTGTTCAGTAGTTTTAGGCTGGTCTGAAAAGATGCTGTAATGTAAGAATGCTTTCACAAATACAATAATAGTTCTAATAGTTCATTTTTTATAAATTACAAAAATGCAAAGTGAGTTAACAAGCATCTATTCTTTTAGGTACACTTGCACAAAATCAAGGATGTTGTAGGACTTTAGACAGGTGTATGTTTATCCAGTTATACCAAATAGGAGCTAATGATCATTTTCATATCTAGGTTGACACACAGTCATTAATTGTAACAGAAACAACTGTGTAAGCGGGTTAATATTCTTAATGCCAAATTTATTGTGCATATCAGTGCTCAATTCTGTAGTGCGCTCTCTCTCTCTCGCTCTCTCTCAACTGGGGATGTCACAATTAACCGGTTTCACGATTAACCGCGATTTAAAACGGCACGGTTAATTAATCGTAAAGGCTCCTCAACACCGTGTTTCTGTTGGCGCTCTTAAAAACGTAGATTATGACAGTGCTATCAACAGATTGGCGGAACTCGTTTCACCACCAGGGGTGCACTTGTGCTAGAAACACAGACAGTACAATCAGCAAATGATGGCTCACTTGACCACGCTAAACAATGACAGAGGAAAAAACTGAAAACACTTTATTTCCACCAAAGAAGCGATTGAAGTCTGCCATACAGAGAATACAAATCAATTCTTAGATGCATCGTAACTCGAGAATGCCCCCGGATAGTCAGCAGCAGCAGGAGGAGGAGGAAGACAGAGAAGTCCAGCATGGCGCGGACACACAAACACACACACATAGAGCTGAAACGATTATTCGAATAATTCTATTACAAAAAATGGTCGAGGCAATTTTTCCAGAATCGAAGCTTCGTTTAACTCATTTAACTCACTAGTGCGCCGCTTGTGTTTCACACGGAAGCTTATTTATGACGCACATTGTTTTTAGCGGCGCGATGAAGACAAGACCTGATCCCTCAGTATGTGAAAGTTTCTGTGAGATATTCTGTGCACAAAACTGAAGTAAACACGTAAAACCCCATAAATTACATTTCTGCGATGTTTGAGCACGTGAGCACCCGAGATAGCGCCATTACTCGCTAAAATGCTCAGTTTAGACGTCCCCTTTATTACAGACAAAACGCATATGCAGCTGATAAATAACCACAACAACCAGCAGTCTAGTCACAATACAGCCGTTTATTGAGAGTTTCCCATGGATTTTCCATAGTTTATTCCGCAATGCACGCTCGACGCTTTACTATGACGCAGCACCAAAGGGCGCGCAGGGGGTTGTGGGAAATGTAGTTAGCCTTTCTCATCCAGAAAGGCCAAAAAGCAGCTCATTTTATAGGCCAAATTGGTTAAAAATGACCAAAACCTTCAGGATTTCTTCATTTTCAATTACTCAGATTTTTAACTTCAATTTTATGTTATAGTGTAATCAATAGGAAAGAAGAAATATAGAAAATGTATTTATCAAAAAATTTTATTCTATATTCTGATGGATAGCAAACGGATAAAGAAGTGTTAGAAGCTTAAATTTAATTCTAAAGAAAGACTTTATTTTTTGTTTTCACTATGATGCATCACTCTTTACATTATTATTTATGTTCCAAAAGGCAGTATACATTTGTTTATGTTCCATTTATGGACAGTATTGTTTGTTTATGGTTTTTGTGTCTTTTTTTTTAAGAAAAAAAAGACAGCAGTAAATAAAAGGTAAAACCTCTAAATAATGTGATTGTCTACACTGTGAAATAATCGTGTTAATCGTGAAACCGTGATTATTTCCCAGACGATAATTGTGCCATCAAAATCTACAATCGTGACATCCCTACTCTCAACAAGCAAGTAATTGTAACTGTGCACTTAAAATTAAATTATTTTAAGATTACAATGTGTAATAAAATAAAGTGTAACACTAAATGAAAACAAACAGCTGTGCTCCAACAGAAATTTCAAAACATATTAATCACTATGAGCTTTTACAGAACAAAATGCTCTGTAGGTAACTTGGTAACAAGGCTTTCTTGTGTAAAACAGACATGGAGTACTCTTGAGAATTGACAAAAAAAAGACAGACACAGTGATGGACAAATGACCAAACAAAGCTCTATTCAGGACTGTTCCGGCGAAAGCATCTGTTGTAAAGAAATTCTGAACTGAACAATGTATAGTATGCAACGTTTAAAAAAACGCAAATCCTTTACAATACAGCAGTAAACATACAGATGACATCCAAATGAAAAGAAAGCCATAAACAACTTCCACACTGAAGCAACTATTGAAGGTTCTGCAGACCACACTGCACAGTATGTCAAAGACACTACATCCTGACTACTACGAGTCTTGTCTTAGATACTCTTCATTTTCTAAGGCGAGGCCTTATTTTTACATCATTTCAAAATTACATAAGCGTCTTTATCTTGCTCAAAAACTAGTGACCTCAGGCAGTGAATACTCTTCAGACATTCTATGCAGCCCTCTCAGTAAAAACTGATCGTCAAATATCGAGCAAAAACAATGATCAGAATATAAGACAAGTAAACACGATTAATGGAGCACTAAAGAGACAGCAGCTAATTTCAATTTAATAAGAATATACTATATTTTTAAATAACGGACGATAACAACACAAGTTACAAAGCAATAAACGGTATCAATATAACGGTCGTAGGTTAACGCTATCTCCAGTCAAGCTAACATGAAGGTATTTCGACAAACTTATTAGCCTGTACCGCAATTTTCCGTTCGTATTAGCCAGCTAAATATTTAATATGAGCTTACATAATCGACAAATCATCGAAAGTCATGCAATATAACCAAATAAATCCGCGAAGCAAACCATTACTTATGATCAGCAAAAACATTTTCGACAACATTAACTAGCCACTGTTAGCCTGATGTATAGCTGCGAGTGAAAGCTGAGCTCTCTATAAAAGCAAGCAGGCTAGCTAGCAGAATGACTAACTAAACGACTTGCTTAAAAGCTCCTTAGAACGTTGTGAAGAAACACAACTTTTCCACATGTTTAGATACGAATAAGTCTCAACTTAACTGTTATTCCCGGCAAAGCTTCTTTCCTTTTTTGACAAAAGCAGCTTTTCATGACCACACCACACCACAGATGCAGACGCCTAGTGCCTCGGTTGTGCTTGAGGCCGCAACAGAGAAAAGCAGCGGGGAAAGCCGGCCCTCCGAGAGACGGAGGCAAAAGCGGGGAGTATAGCAGTGCACAAGCTAGCTAAGCTCTTTGCGTCGATATCTTACCCAGTTAAGGTCAATGTTTTCGGACGCACGTTTTGGCTTTGAGCTAATTCCGCTTGTCCCGATTTCACAAGAATAAGTGCAGAAGAGGTGACATGGTGATTACTGAATTACCCTGCTTTAAAACAATATAAAAACAAGATCCGTGTGTATCTAACGGTAGAGGTCCTTCAAAGCTGCCATTTGCATTCTCACGACTGATGAGTATGTGCGTATTTCCTGTTGAGCAGCGGTGCCTTCCACGTAATCGAATCCCAATCATCGTGATCCAATTGAAATTAAATAATAATAATAATAATAATAATAATAATAATAATAATAAATAATAATAATAAAAATCAATCCGCACAAAAACAATAGGTTCCCTGCAGTTACACTGCATGGACCCTAAAAACGTTTACTTACTCTGGTAGACTAAGTCACAACAACAGCAATAACAAATTTAACTGCAAGCAGTGATTACGGGGGCCAGGCAGTTTGCAGCTTTATTAGTTTTTGATGAATCGAAGTGGACAGACGTTGAAATATGACACGTTTCATCCTTTTATCTAGGGTGCTACGGTTCAAAACTTATTAGGCAAAATGCAAAATAGCTTATTATAGCGCCACCAACTGGCATAGTTGTGCAATTTCTTTTGCCTGAGTAGTGGGAGGGGTACCAGACCTACCTGCCGAATTTCTAAGCTGTGTGGCATTGCAGTCCTATGCCAAGCCCACCACATTTATTTGTATATTACAGCCAAATGAAGACCCAAATTAAAAATGTGCTTGAAAGTAATTAAAGAAGAATGTCTTGGGGTTCAAATGATACCAGTTGCATGCAGATTGGATAAACATCCAGGGTTTAGTTTGTAGGAGATGGTTTTGCATTTTATGCAAATTAGCGAGAAATCCAATATGGCAGAAATAGATGCGGGGGTCAAAACAATTTGTCTTAACCCAAGGAATAAGATGGTATATGATTTTTGAGAATGGGAACTAAGATTCGAATTTTATTAGACAAAAGGCAATTTTTTTTGAAAAACCGCAAAATAGCTTATTTTGGTGCAATTTTTTTGCCTGAGTAGTGGGTGGGGTACCGGACCTACCTGCGAAAAGCTGTAGGTCTTACCGTTTTTTCTCCACAACACGTTTTAAGGCAGATAAAAAAAAATCGGCACAATAACTATAGGGTACCACGCAGTGTTCCACTGCATGGCCCCCTAATGAGATATATATATAGACGCATGCAACAGTGAGCGGGGCCCAAGCAAAAGTCCCAAAATGCAGCTGATGCAGCTGCAATAAGGGTTGAAGAATTGGACTGCATAAATGTATGTAGCATTTTTAGCGCCCACGTTAAGCTTTTCATTAAATGTTAGCAGCACAAAGTTTCAGCTTTGTGTGTGATTTAGGTTGCATAGATGTATGTAGCATTTTAGCACACCGTATTGTTCAAACAGCAGCTTTGTATAATTAGCACCTCAGTGAATCAGACTGCATGAATTTATGTAGCAATTTTAGCGCACCAGATGTCAAAGTGCGTTTTCTTTCCTAATTTCAGCTTTCTGTGACTTAAAGTTCAATGTGCACAGTGTGTTTTCTAGGGAAAATAAATAATTTAATGAATAATAAATAAATAAATAAAGCCACAAGCCGCAATAATGGGGTCCAAGCGAAAGTCTCAAAAAGCAGCACAATATCTGCTGATGCAGGAAACATCGAAGAAAGCAGTCAGTGAGTCAGAAGTCAAAATTAGAAAAAGCTTTATTATGACCTCGCATAAACTTACGTAGTGTTTTTCCGCCTCTTGTTGTTCAAATAGTAACATTGTATATTTCCCTTTTCCATATCTTACTTTTATTTGCTTATACTAAATTAAGAAAAATTGGACTTGACTTGAGCAATAAGCATTTAGCATTTATAGCGTCCTATTGTTTAATTGGTGCCATTGATGCTAGCTGGGCTAAAGCAGTCTAAAGATACAACTTTTTAAGCAAAATAAGCCACGCCTTGCTGCAATTAATTCACTAATTTTAGTTGCCTCTAAAAAGCTTTCTGTTTCAGTGTAAGGGCCGAAATATACTTAATGCTATTTGACGTGTGCATGCAAATCATATTTGTATATATTTATCTACACCCTCCTGGCAGTATCCCTTCCATTTTATATTCTATTCTTATACATCAGCGTAGCAGCATTTCCGCAGTAAACGCCGCAATGGCTCTTGGTATCGCTTCGCAAACCGTTCGTTTGAGTCACCGACCAAGTGTCCAAAAACCAAAAGTTCAAGTCGTTCATCGAACGGGTTCACCGAGTCACCAAGTTAAAGACCATATCTCCCTTCACTTGTACAGCAACCAAGTCTCACGACGAATCAGGCGCTCGGTCGGTCGGGTGTTCTCGGTACCAGAAGGTGAACGCAAAGTGACAAATGTAAGTGAAAAACAAAAGAACGAACGTAAAAGAGTTTTTTTTTAGAATGAACGTAAAAGTCATAACACAAGCGCAGATGGAACATGAAAAATAAATCCGAAATCGCGGGAGATGCTTTTGGATGTTGAATAGCCAAAGATCAGTTTTACAAACGTTTTAAAATAATTTTAAAAATCGATTCGTTCAGACTTACAAATCGGTTCGACCCGTTCACTAAAAAAAACGAGTTAAAAAGAATGACTCGTTCGTGAATTGGCCATCACTAATCTGCAACTATGGCGTGACCCCACAAACGCATACGGGTTGCTGATGAGGTGTCCGATATCAACAAAAAATTCTCGGTGTTTTTACAATCTGTAAATAAGCTGAATGATGCTAACAGAACACAAGCGGACGTAATACAAAACGGTTGCAGGGACCCGGACAATTCTGATATAGATAGGCTGATATCTCAAGGCGGTGTTGTTGGCGAATATAGAGTAGTGTCACGACCCCGGTTCAATAGCGTGGTTTTACACAGAGCGCTTAATTTCAGAGATGTGCCCGACACAGACATGGCCTCATACATAAATCATTTACACAGGAGGAGGACATAGTTGATTTCTCTCAAAAGTTTTCTGGTGATGGGGGTGTAGTTAATATTTCAATGAGGGGTCCCAGTCTCACTTCTGATGTAAATGCCATGCTAACGTCGGCAAAGGGTTATGATCTAGCCGGTGCTATTGAAAAAGTGTTACAGAGTAATGAAGAAATCATGGTAGACGATAGTTTAGAGGTTGTTGTTTCTATAGCACGTTGCAGAAATGGTGGGGCCTACAGGAAGTTACAGTTATGTGCAAAATAATAGCAGTGTGTTTAAAACAACAGAGGAAAAGTTCCATGTTCCTAATAGCATTTATTTCCATATATACAAAGGCACTGGGAGCCGTGCATATTCAATCCCAAATGAAAACATGAACAATTTTTTCTTTTCTTTTTTTTTACTGAAAATGAAGAAAAAGAATATTAGGTTGTTCAAAAAAATAGCAGTGTCTGCATTTTCATTTACAAACTGGAATATTTACAGTATAAACTGAAAATGAAATCAGGATTTTGTTTTTCCTTTAAGCACTGAACTAATATTTAGTTGAATAACCATTATTTCTGATCACTGCTTTACATCTGTGTGGCATGGAGTCAACTAACATTTGACACCTGCAAACAGAAATTGCAGCCCAAGCTGACTGGACTACATTCCACAGATCTGCTGCTAAAATTGCCGTTTGTGCTGCTTCTGTTTTAAAGATATTAATGAAAATGTAAAGGTCAAAAGATCAACCAGCCCTCCCACATTACCCAAATCCAACAAAATTTATGTCAAACATTTGTGCTACATTTGTGCTGGTTTGTGCTGCAAAAAAAATCGTTTGTGCCGCCATCGTTTTAAAAATATTAATAAAAGTTTCTAGAGCTCATCCGAGGTCAACCAGCCCCTTTCTTTACTGTGAAAAAGTTGTGAAATATAAACCAGTATTGGATATTTTTTTATCACGATTACACTCTTAAAAGTAAAAAACTAGGTTAAAATATAGCAGTTAAAATAAACTATGCATTCTGTCGGAGAAAAAACTTTACTGCCTGGTAACAAAATACAAACTATCAGAACAATGTAGGCATGTTTCCTCTTAGAAAAGGTAAATACATGGAACTGTCTGAGCCTCTCAAGTCTAATACAATAATTGAAAAATAATAGCTATTTCCATCATCTAATTCACAAAATAAAAAAGGACTTTCTTTCACGAATTCTTGCCATCATTGCTTTGTGTAGAGCACAGTGTGAGAACATATGCTTGTGTTTTCACATGCTATTGTTACATCCTTTCTCAGGTCATCATACATCTCCCAGATGCATGGGGTCCTTTTACAGAATGTCATATAATGCCCAAGTGTTTCTGGTGTTGGACCCTCCTCAAATGCAATGACTGCTTTCAGTGTGAATTTCTCTCCTTGAAGTAGCAGAGTGGATGGGAATTCACTTAGCGAAAACGGTCTTGGATTGGGAAAACTGTGCTCCAGAGTTTCTGTGGAGCTTTTTCCAAGGCCTGTGTCAATCCAGACAAGTTCTCTCAAGCTGTAACTGTGACAAACAGTCCCTGTGCAGAGTAGCTTTCCTGATGAATCCATTTCAAATGCTGTTGGACATGGATCAGGACTTAGGATTGGTCTTAGGCATGGAGATGCTGCAAGGTTGAGCCCTTGTTCAACAGCAGACTGAAGGTGAGCTATGCCAGAAGCTGAGAGGACTGACAGATCAATGGAGACAAAAGGTATTTGCCCTTTGTTTGGTGTGTAAAGTTTGCAGTACTGGGAGGAACACTGTCTTGTGAAGTGAACACTTGGATTTTCTGTCATTGGTTTTTGAATTACTGTGGACACATGGCACTGTGCATCAACACGATGGACACCAGTCTTCAACTGAACAGGGCAGAATATTGAACTCCGAACCTCTGCCCTCAAAGAATAGGTATGTTGAGTGACACCCTTTGAAGCAAGGGATTTCACAAGCTGGAATACTTTATTTTGCTCTGAACTATTCAACATGTTTTGAGCAGAGAGAATGTCACAGAAAGTGCAGCACAGCCTTTGACAGAAGGCATCAAAGGCACAGGTGTGACACAGTATTGTCCTTTGCCAAGTTTGACTGGCTGTTGATTATTTCCATTTTTTAACAGCCCTAGCTTTACTTTTTTCTTTTTTACAACTGGATCTGAGTGGAGCCATTCAGGACAAGGGGAGAGGTATGAAGTCAATTTCCTCTTCTTTGGTGAGACTGCAAGGCCTCTCCAGTTTTCCAAAGCTGCTGTTTCTTCAATGTCCATGTCTGTGTCAATTTTGGGCTCCTGAGAGGGGTTATCATCCATTTCCTGCTCCACAAAGGCTTGGTGTGGATTCTGAAGCTTTACTGTACCATCCTGTCCGGCATCCTCTGCTTCTTTTCGTATTTGTTTTGCAGAACAGATCCGCATGTTGCCTTCAGTGAAACCAAGATGACGTGCAATTTATCTATCCTTAAAGGGAGATTTTCATGCTTGAACAGGCCATGTTCAATGTTCTTGAACTCTGCTTCAACATTAGCTGATGTTGCAGTGAGCTTTTTGCTCTGAAATAGGGGAACCATTACTCCAGTCCAGAGTGGTAGGTGTCCTCCCAATCTTATTAGGTGTGGGACGACCTCAGGCATATTGTCTCGATCACCATTAACTTCAGCATGGCACCTGCTCTCCTCACAAATATCCACCACCCACCGCCTTAAGTCAGAGTTCATCTCTGTGCATGGATCCAATCTAATGTCTTCTTCTATCTCATCATCAGAAATAGACATAATCTCATCTGCAATTTTTCTTTTGAGATTTGATTTGGACACTTCTGACATAATGGAGTTTCCAAAACTGTCGTTGCCTTCTGTCTCACTTATTTCACAATAGCAATGCTGCGTATTAGGACCTTTGCTTCCTCCAAGGATTGGGACTTAACAAGTTGTGCTGTTGATCGCACGTAGAAGTCTTTTACCCGATGAGGCTTTTTTCTCAAACAGTCCCACTGGCAAATCATTTTGACGAAGTGTGCCACATCCACTCTGATGAAACATGGTGGTAGTTTGTAGGATTTTTTCTGAAGCAAGACACCAAAGCATTCATTAATGCCAAAGAGAAATCACAAATGGCCTCCTTTGGGATTGGTGCTCCAGCACGAATCCATTCTGATAACCATCTTGTGATTGCCTGGACATCATGTCTCTCTGACAACATTTGCACCACTGGGACGTGAGAGTTGTCGCTTCCTGTTAAAACACCTTGATATAGGAAGATATTTCCAGACAAACCATTAGGCCTGAGAAGCTTTTTTACAACTGAGCCAGTTGCATCAAAGGCAACTATGGGGTGCTTTGCCGTCTTGTACATCAGCATTTGAGTTTGACTCCAGTAGTGACAGAAGAACTTGTCTAATCCAATGTCTCCAATGCTTCCACTGTGAGGAGAACTGTATTTTAATGAGTGGAGTGACAGTATTGGGTTTTGATGAGCCACTTGTAGTTGATTTTGTTCGTGTTTGGCTTTGCGCAGCGTTGTCAAATTTGGTAGATGGCTTGGCTCTGGATCACCAAAGTCCATCAGCTTTGCTGCCTCTGATGCTCTCCACACATGGGGCTGCAGTCTGCCTTCACAAAGTTCTTTTGTTACTTGTGCCCGCAGACTTCCGGACATGGTGCTCTTAGAAAAGCCAGTGTGCATGGATTCATCTGTGTTTGCCATTACACACTTCAGCACCATTGGGCAGTGAATTTCAGGTTCCTTTTCACATGTAATATAAAGTTGGCCACTACACTCTTTACAGAAGCCTCTGATTTTTATGAAACAAGATACACTTGCAGGGTACACCTTGGCTCATTTAAAAGTAATGGTAAATGTACTTTTAACCTCTTTCCAGATTCCCTGGTTCACTACATGAGTCCATGTACCTGCTTTCAAAATGGTGTATTCCCTTTTTTTGAAAGTATTCTTTTTGTATGTGACTTTATCTGGAATCATATGTATCCACTGTTCAAATGGGAGCTCCACATTGAAAGTCTTGCAGTCTTTGTTTTGAAAAGGAGAGATGCTTGGTTCAAAGGCATTGTCATTGTCACTGCTGTCTGTGTCAGTGACTCTCTTTTCATTACTGTAATCCAGAGCAGCCCATACATTGTGTCTGTTTAATTTAACAAAAGTGTAAAGGGCTTTTGGTGTCATCTTTTCACCGAGTTGTTTGCACAGATTTCGCCATATGTCATCACTTGGAGTTGAAATGTTCCATTTTTATGACTGCTTTGTTTGAAGCCCAAAGGACTTCAAATACTGCAATTTTGTCCACCACTGATT
Source organism: Distichodus sexfasciatus (assembly GCA_032718565.1). NCBI lineage: Eukaryota > Metazoa > Chordata > Actinopteri > Characiformes > Distichodontidae > Distichodus > Distichodus sexfasciatus. Next base: position 114,909 of record JAVGVS010000720.1, read on the forward strand.
TCTTTGGCATCTGTTAAGCAAAATAAAAAAAAATAGTACAGCTTTAATTTGGTTATAACTGTAATTCAACATCTTTAAGTGGACATAAAATTACTTACTTTGATACACTGCTTTGAAGTAGTGAATTGAAGTGTTGATGATTGCTGTTGATCATGAAATCTAGCTTAAAAATGCTGATTAGATAGCTAGCACATGTTTTCTTCAACTCTTATTTTTTTCTCTCAAAAGTAGAATGTGTGTGATAGCACCCCCTGGTGGCTACTCTGCACAGGGACCGTTTGTCACAGTTATAGCTTGAGAGAACTTGTCTGGATTGACACAGACCTTGGAAAAAGCTCTACAGAAACTCTGGAGCACAGTTTTTAACCTAGTTTTTTACTTTTAAGAGTGTGATCATGATAAAAAAATATCCAATACTGGTTTATATTTCACAACTTTTTCACAGTACAGAAAGGGGCTGGTTGACCTCGGATGACCTCTTGAAACTTTTATTAATATTTTTTAAACGATAGTGGCACAAACGAAAATTTTTGCAGCACAAAGGTAGCACAAATGTTTGACATCAATTCTGTTGGATTTGAAGAAGGTGGGAGGGCCAACTTCACTCACATCTTCCCTTCCAGTGTTTTTAGGCACTGAAACTGGTCCATGGTGCCTGTTATGCAATAAATAGGCCCCACTCCAAAGTATGAGAAACATCCCCAAACCATTATGCTTGCACCTCCATGTTTTACGGTCTTCACAGTGTCCTGTGGCTTGTATTCAGTGTTTGGGGGGTCGTCTCACAAACTGTTTGCGGCCTTTAGAGCCAATACAACAATCTTGCTCTCATCTGTCCATAGAATATTGCTCCACTCCTCTTTAGGCCAGTCAGTGTGTTCTTTGGCAAACTGTAACCCTTTCAATACATGTCTTTTTTTCAGCAGTGCTACTTTACGAGGGTTTCTTGCAAACAGTTTGGCTTCACATAGGCGTCTTCTGATTGTTGAAGTACTCACAGGTAAATGGAGATCTTTGATCTCTCTGGAGCTGATCATTGGATGCTTTTTTGCCATTCTTGTTATTCTATGATCTAGGCAGATGGTAGTATTCCTTTTTCTACCACGTGTTTTGGGTTTTCTTTCCCATTTCAAAGCATTTGATATCTTTTTAGCTGAGCAGCCAGTTATTTTCTGCACTTCTTTGTATGTTTTCCCCTCTCCAATCAACTTTTTGATCAAAGTTCTTTCTCCCTCAGTGCAATGTCTGAAACGACCCATTTTACTCACTGAGCAAGGGCTAAAACCAGCAGGTACAACATCTGCTGCCTTCCTTCCTTAAATAAGGGCTATAATTGACACCCATTTCTTCACAGATTGAATGAGCTCCCTAACTGAACTCCCACTGCTATTAATTTGAACACATACCTTTCATTAAATGAGTCAATTACCCCCAATTAGCAGCATGCATGTCATGTCTGTTAAGTCTGTTGGTTGGCCATTACTCTGCTACACCTAGCCATGAATTTGTTCCCATGTTGTATCATCATTTCTGCCAAAATCAGTACTTGAACACATTAGTAATGTTAGACTGCTATTATTTTGCACATAACTGTACATGATATCGCTATCACATAGCGAATCTCTAAGCATTCCTAGGCGTCCCCTACGTGTGTCAGTTTTGCTATGCAGGGTATAGTAACCCCAGGGATCACTCTTGTAAATATTGTTGTCCAGTGTGTAACAACTTGGAATGCTACAAGAAACCGGGCAAATCAAAATATTGTGATGATTGCAGAAGATATTGCAAATCAGATTTTTGTTTTAAAAAACACAAGCAGGCAGTCCCTACACCAACATCGACTAAGCTAGTGGCGCCATGCGATGTCACAAAATATTGCAAGTTGTGTAACAGACGTTACCACGTTAACACCGATGACCCAAAACCTCACAAATGTGTGGCTAATCGTTGTGTCCATTGTGGCGCCGACATGTTACTTGATGTAAAACATGACTGTTACATACAGCCTACTAAGCTGAAAAAAAAAACGAAACAAGGTATATATTCTATGACTTTGAGACCCAGTTTGAGGATGGTAAACACAAGGCGAACTTTGGTGGGGAGGAGTTTACAGCAGAGGGGTATGATTGTGTAGCCAGGCTTTTGAACAGATTTAGAACCAAGAAATATGAAGGTTACACATGGATTGCACACAACACAGCGGGGTTTGACAGTTTTGTCCTGTTGGAACATTTTTCCAAAATGGGTATCACACCAAAAACAACAATGATGGGGTGTAGACTGATTTTCATGTATGATGAGTGTTTCAAACAGAATTAATTTACAGTATAGAGTATATATGGGGAGTGTGAGTGTGGGTACCGTGTCGATTTTTGTGTGTCTACATGTGGGGCGAGTGTATGAATATTTGTTGTGTGCATGAGGGTGGGAACGTATGCTTGCATATATGTGCGCCTGTTTGTCTATGTGCTTGTGTCAGGTCAGGCCTTAGACTCCACCTCATTCAGCATCTCAGGCCCCCCCCTCGCCCTACCACCACACCCTGCCGGTGGAGGGTGCCCCCGGCCGCCAGTGCGTTGGTGGTTCCTCACCCCGGGGCTGGATGCTCGGGGGAGCGCTGGCTCACTCTCGGTGGTTGCTTGGCGGAGTCCGGCCCTCCTGGCTTTGCTGGGGGGTGGGGGGCCCTTGGATCTCCGGGCCCAGGGACCGGTCTGCCCTGGTGTGGCCGGCCGCCGGTGGAGCCTGCGGGCCTGTCGCTGCGGCCCCCTGGGGCGTCTGCACTGTGGCTGCTGGATGACCCCCCTCCGGGCTCTCCTCTGCCTTTTTCTGGGTGGGAACTGCAGATGTCCCCTGGGGGGCCTCCGGTTGTCTGGGGCCCGGGTCTCCTCCGTGTCTGCTTCATGCCTTGCGTGACGGGGCTGTGGTTCCCCACACACACTATTAAACATTTTCATGAAGGAACCTTATGAACACAAGCGAGCTTACACACACAGTTGTGCACACACGTGTACACACAAGCATCCACATTGGAGTAAAAAACAGGTGCTCACAGATACACACTGTCTTGATCTGCTGTTCCTCCAAAACATATTTTGTAATATTAGTTATGTGTGCTGCTCAATAACATTTAACATTTAGTATTTACTGTGATTCATACAGATGTTGGTTGTTGCTGCAAATTCTCTGCTGTTGTGTCTTCTGTTGTTTTCTCTTTTTGTCAGCATGTATGGAAGCAGATTATCTGTTTTTGATTTCTCTGTCTCTCTCTATCCTCCTTCTCCCTTTTTTTCTCTTCTTTCTCTTCTTTTTTTTTTTCTTTTTTCAGATGCGGAAGTTGGTGCGACACTACAGATGCAGCAGCTGCCGCAGGAGATTTTCACTTCCTCTCCTATCGTTTCAGCACTGTGTTTCTCTTCTCTTTCTCTTTCTCTTCTTTGTCTTTCTCCCCTCCCTCTCCCACCGTCAGATTTAAGTTGATTACTGAAAGAAACTAATGGAATGACATAGAAATAACAAAACAAAACAAATGAATGAATAAAGTTGTCCTCCGAAGAAGGGGGGTGATGGCAGGCACCCCCCAAAAAAAACTGCTTTATTGATGAAAAAGCGCTAAGGAGCACTCTGAGAGCGTCTAGAGTGAAGGGAATGCATTTTTGGAGCAGGAGAAGCACACTTATCACAACTCTTTTCAGAATACTGGAAACAATGAATAGCCATTTCAGACACGTTTAAAACAGTCTTTTATGACATTTAAGCCATGAAATTTGCATTTTGGAGTTGCAGAAATAAAGTTATACTTAAGCCATATTGAAAATACTAAAGCCTATGAAACACTGCAAACATGTAGAAAACGACGTCTTCTAACCTTAAAGTCATGTTTATGAAGTTTCATAATATTTGTCCTGAAAAGGACTGTTTGCTTGAGTAAAAACTGCTTTATTGATGAAAAAGCACTAAGAAGCGCTCTGAGAGCGTCTAGAGTGAAGGAAACTCATTTTCGGAGCAGGAGAAGCACACTTATCACAGCTCTTTTCAGAATGCTGGAAACAATGAATAACCATCTCTGTCATGTTTAAAACGCTCTTTTATGACATTTAAGCCATGTAATTTGTATTTTGGAGTTGCAGAATGAAAGTTATACTGCAGACTTAATCAAAATATGACAACCTGTAAAACACTGCAAACATATAGAAAATGGCATCTTGTATAATAAAAGTCATATTTATGAAGTTTTATAATATTTGTCCTGACAAGGACTGTTTTCTTGATTCAAAACTGCTTTATTGATGAAAAAGCGCTAAGGAGCGCTCTGAGAGCGTCTAGAGTGAAGGAAACGCACTCTAAAATGCGCCACCTTCACTCTAGAGGCTCTCAGAGCGCTCCCTAGCGCTTTTTCATCAGTAAAGCAGTTTTGAATCAAGAAAAAAGTCCTTGTCAGGACAAATATTATGAAACTTCATAAACATGACTTTGAGGTTAGAAGACGTCGTTTTCTACATGTTTGCAGTGTTTCATAGGCTTTAGTATTTTAAATATGGCTTTAAGTATAACTTTAATTCTGCAACTGCAAAATGCCAATTCCATGGTTTAAATGTCATAAAAGAGAGTTTTAAACATTTCAGAGATAATTATTCATTGTTTCCAGCATTCTGAAAAGAGTTGTGATAAGTGTTCTTCTCCTGCCCCTAAAATTTGTTTCCTTCACTCTAGACGCTCTCAAAGCGCTCCTTAGTGCTTTTTCTCCAATATAGCAGTTTTTAATCAAGAAACCAGTCCTTGTCAACAGAAATATTATGAAACTTCATAAACATGACTTTAAGGTTATAAGGAGTCATTTTCTAAGTCTTTTACAGGCTGTCATATTTTGATTATGGCTTGAAGTATAACTTTAATTCTGCAACTCCAAAATGCAAATTCCATGGTTTAAATGTCATAAAAGAGAGTTTTAAACATGTCAGAGATGGTTAGTCATTGTTTCCAGCATTCTGAAAACAGGTGTGATAAGTTTGGTTCTCCTGCTCCATTAATGTCCTTCTTTCACTCTAGACGCTCTCAGAGCGCTCCTTAGCGCTTTTTCATCAAAAAAACAGATTGTAAGCGTTTTTAATCAAGAAACCAGTCCTTGTCAACACAAATATTATGAAACTTCATAAACATGACTTTAAGGTTATAAGCAGTCGTTTTCTATATGTTTGCAGTGCTTTACAGGCTGTCATATTTTGATTATGGCTTGAAGTATAACTTTAATTCTGCAACTCCAAAATGCCAATTCCATGGTTTAAATGTCATGAAAGAGCACTTTAAACATGTCAGAGGTAATTATTCATTGTTTCCAGCATTCTGAAAAGAGGTGTGATAAGTGTGCTTCTCCTGCTCCTAAAATGTGTTTCCGTCACTCTAGACGCTCTTAGAGCGCTCCTTAGTGCTTTTTCATCAATAAAGCAGTTTTTAATCAAGAAAACAGTCCTTGTCAACACAAATATCATGAAACTTCATGAACATGACTCTAAGCTTAGAAGAGGTGTTTTACAGGCTATTATGTTTTGATTATGGCCTGAAGTATAACTTTAATCCTGCAACTGTAAAATGCAAATTCCATGGTTTAAATGTAATAAAAGAGAGTTTTAAACATGTCAGAGATGGCTATTCATTGATTCCAGCATTCTGAAGGGAGTTGTGATAAAGTTGCTTCTCTTGCTGCATAAATGCGTTTCCTTCATTCTAGACTTTCTCAGATCGCCCCTTGGCGCTATTTCATCAATAAAGCAGTTTTGAATCAAGAAAACAGTCCTTGTCAGGACAAATATTATAAAACTTCATAAACATGAGTTTAAGGTTATAAGCAGTCGTTTTCTATATGTTTGCAGTGTTTAAAGGCTGTCATATTTTGATTATGGCTGGAAGTATAACTAATTCTGCAAATCCAACCTGCAAATGCCATGGTTTAAATGTCATAAAAGAGCGTTTTCAACCTGTCAGAGATGGTTATTTATTGTTTGCAGCATTCTGAACGGAGTTGTGATAAGTGTGCTTCTCTTGCTCCAAAAATGCGTTTCCTTCACTCTAGGCGGTCTCAGAGCGCCCCTTAGCGCATTTTCATCAATAAAGCAGTTTTTACTCAAGAAAACAATCCTTGTCAGGACAAATATTATGAAACTTCATAAACATGACTGTAAGGTTATAAGGAGACGTTTTCTATATGTTTGCAGTGTTTTACAGGCTGTCATATTTTGATTATGGCTGGAAGTATAACTAATTCTGCAACTCCAACATGCAAATTCCATGGTTTAAATGTCATAAAAGAGAGTTTTCAACCTGTCAGAGATGGTTATTTATTGTTGGCAGCATTCTGAAAAGAGTTGTGATAAGTGTGCTTCTACTGCTCTAAATGTGTGTTTCCTTCACTCTAGACGCTCTCAGAGCTCTCCTCTCTGACTTTAAGCTTATAAGGAGTCGTTTTCTATATATTTGCAGTGCTTTACAGGCTGTCATATTTTGATTATGGCTTGATGTATAACTTTAATTCTGCAACTCCAAAATGCAAATTCCATGGTTTAAATGGCATAAAAGAGAGTTTTAAACATGTCAGAGATGGTTATTTATTGTTTGCACCATTCTGAACGGAGTTGTGATAAGTGTGCTTCTCCTGCTCCAAAAATGCGTTTCCTTCACGTTAGACGGTCTCAGAGCGCTCCTTAGCGCTTTTTCATCAATAAAGCAGTTTTGAATGAAGAAAACAGTCCTTGTCAGGACTAATATTATGAAACTTTATAAACATGACTTTAAGGTCATAAGCAGTCGTTTTATATATGTTTGCAGTGCTTTACCGGTTGTCATATTTTGATTATGGCTTGAAGTATAACTTTAATTCTGCATCTCCAAAATGCAAATTCCATGGTTTAAATGGCATAAAAGAGAGTTTTAAACATGTCACAGATGGTTATTCAATGTCTGCAGCATTCTGAAAAGAGTTCTGATACATGTGCTTCTCCTGCTCCAAAAATGCGTTTCCTTCACGTTAGACGGTCTCAGAGCACTCCTTAACGCTTTTTCATCAATAAAGCAGTTTTGAATCAAGAAAACAGTCCTTGTCAGGACAAATATTATGAAACTTCATAAACATGACTTTAAGGTTATAAGCAGTCGTTTTGTGTGTGTTTTGCAGGCTGTCATATTTTGATTATGGCTTGAAGTATAACTTTAATCTTGCAACTCCAAAACGCAAATTCCATGGTTTAAATGTCATAAAAGAGAGTTTTAAACATGTCAGAGATGGTTATTTATTGTTTGCAGCATTCTGAACGGAGTTGTGATAAGTGTGCTTCTCCTGCTCCAAAATACGTTTCCTTCACGTTAGACGCTCTTAGAGCGCTCCTTAGTGCTTTTTCATCAATAAAGCAGTTTTTAATCAAGAAAACTGTCCTTGTCAGGACAAATATTATGAAACTTCATAAACATGACGTTAAGGTTATAAGAGGTGACATCTATATGTTTGCAGTGTTTTATAGGCTGTCATATTTTGTTTATGGCTTGAAATATAACTTTAATTCTGCAACTCCAGCCTGCAAATGCCATGGTTTACATGTCATAAAAGAGCGTTTTCAACCTGTCAGTGATGGTTATTCATTGTTTGGAGCATTCTGAAAAGAGTTGTGATGTGTGCATCTCCTGCTGCAAAAATGCGTTTCCTTCAGGCAAGACGGTTTCAGAGCGCTCCTTAGCGCTTTTTCATCAAGAAAACAGTTTTGATTCAAGAAAACAGTCCTTGTCAGGACAAATATTATGAAACTTCATAAACATGACTTTAAGGTTATAAGCAGTCGTTTTCTGTGTGTTTTACAGTCTGTCATATTTTGATTATGGCTTGAAGTAAAACTTTAATTCTGCAACTCCAAAATGCAAATGCCATGGTTTAAATGTCATAAAAGAGAGTTTTAAACATGTCACAGATGGTTTTTCATTGATTCCAGCATTCTGAACGGAGTTGTGGTAAGTGTGCTTCTCCTGCTCCAAAAATGTGTTGCCTTCACGCTAGACGGTCTCTCTAGATGGACCCCTTAGCGCGTTTTTATCAATAAAGCAGTTTTGAATCAAGAAAACAGTCCTTGTCAGGTCAAAATTCTGTAGCAGGAAAAGCGCATTCCGTTCAGAATGGTGGAAACAATGAATAAACATCTCTGACATGTTTAAAACTCTCTTTTATGACATTTAAACCATTTTTAAAACATTTTACTACTTCAAACTGCTTTATCAAAATATGACAGCCTGTAAAGCACTGCAAACATATAGAAAACGGCTTCTTCTACGCATAAAATTATGTTTATGAAGTTTCATAATATTTGTCTTGACAAGGACTGTTTTCTTGATTCAAAACTGCTTTCTTGATGAAAAAGCGCTAAGGAGCGCTCTGAAACCGTCTTGCGTGAAGGAAACGCATTTTTGGAGCAGGAGAAGCACACTTACCACAACTCTTTTCAGAATGCTGCAAACAATGAAAAACCATCTGTGACATGTTTAAAACTCTCTTTTATGACATTTAAACTGTGCAATTCGCATTTTGGAGTTGCAGAATTAAATATATACTTCAAGCCATAATCAAAATATGACAGCCTGTAAAACACATAGGAAACGACTCCTTATATCCTTAAAGTCATGTTTATGAAGTTTCATAATATTTGTCCTGACAAAGACTCTTTTCTTGATTCAAAACTGCTTTATTGATAGAAAAAGCGCTAAGGAGTGCTCTGAGACGGTCTAACGTGAAGGAAACGCATTTTTGCAGCCGGAGAATCACACTTATAACAGCTCCGTTCAGAATGCTGCAAACAATGAATAACCATCTCTGAAATGTTTAAAACTCTCTTTTATGACATTTAAACTGTGCAATTCGCATTTTGGAGTTGCAGAATTAAAGTTATACTTCGCCGTGTCTTTTTAGGGATTCGTTTCATCCGCGCTTTAAGGGACGACACTGCCGAAAGTTTGCTGAGGTAAAGCTTTTTCGCCCCCGGGTGGTAGATTGATTGTACCGCTGGGACACGGAGCGGGACTTTCTGCAATTTTGGAGCAAAATCTCAGACATGAGAGACACGAAGAGCGAACTTTTTATCTTTATTTTAATTTTCATTTTTATTTCTATTTTTTTAAATATTATTTTTCAAAAGTTTTCGAGCAGAAACTCGGTACCGCTGGGACACGGAGCGGGACTTTGTGTAATTTTCGAGCAAAAAAACTCGGTACTGCTGGCACACGGAGGCTGACTTTGTGCAACCTTCGAGCAAAAACTCGGTACCGCTGGGACACGCGGCGGGACTTTGCGCAATTTTTCAGCAAAAACGCGGTACCGCAGGGACACTGAGCTGGACTTTGTGCAATTTTCGAGTAAAAACTCGGTATCACTTGGACAAGGAGCCAGACTGTGTGCTATTTTCGAGCCAAAATGCGATACTGCTGGGACACGGAGCGGGAATTTTTGCAACTTTCGAGCAAAAACATGGTACCGGTGGGACACGGAGGCTGACTTCGTGACTTCGGTCAATTTTCGAGCAAAAACTCGGTATCACTGGGACACGGACCCGGCTTTCTGCAATTTTCGAGGAAAAACTCGGTACTGCTGGGACAGGGAGCGAGACTTTCTGCAATTTTCGAGCAAGATCTCCGGCATGAGAGACACGAAGAGCGAACTTTTTATTATTTTTATTTTATTAATATATTTTTCAAAATTTTTCGAGCAAAAACTCGGTACCGCTGGGACACGGAGGCTGACTTTGTTCAACTTTCGAGCAAAAACTCGGTACCACTGGGACACGGGGCGGGACTTTGCGCAATTTTCCATCAAAAACTCGGTAACGCAGGGACACTGAGCGGGAGTTTGTGCAATTTTCGAGCAAAAACTCGGTATCACTGGGACACGGAGCTCGAATCTGTGCAATATTTGAGCCAAAACGCGGTACCGCTGGGACACGGAGCGGGAATTTTTGCAACTTTCGAGCAAAATCTCGGTACCGGTGGGACACGGAGGCTGACTTCGTGCAACTTTCGAGCCAAAACTCAGTACCGCTTGGACACGGACCCGGCTTTCTGCAATTTTCCAGCAAAAACGCGGTACCGCTGGGACACGGAGCGGGTCCTTGTGTAATTTTCGAGGAAAAACTCGGTACTGCTGGGACAGGGAGCGGGACTTTCTGCAGTTTTCGAGCAAAATCTCCGGCATGAGAGACACGAAGAGCGAAGTTTTTATTATTATTTTTATTTTACTTATATATTTTTTGTGACTTTGTGCAACTTTCGAGCAAAATCTCGGTACCGCCTGGACACGGGGCGGGACTGTGCAATTTTCCATCAAAAACTCCGTACCGCTGGGACACGGAGCGGGACTGTGTGCAATTTTCGAGCAAAATCTCTTGCATGAGAGACACGAAGAGCGAACTTTTAAATATCTTTTTAATTACTATTATTATTTTATATTTTTCAAAAGTTTTCGAGCAGAGACTCGGTACCACTGGGACACGGAGCGGGACTTTGTCAAATTTTCGAGCAAAAAACTCGGTACTGCTGGGACACGGAGGCTGACTTTGTGCAACTTTCGAGGAAAAACTCGGTACCGCTCGGAGACGGAGCTCGACTGTGTGCAATTTTCGAGCAAAATCCCTGGCATGAGAGACACGAAGAGCGAACTTTTTAATGTTTTTAATTTTTTTTAATGTATATATATTTTTCAAAAGTTTTCGAGCAAAGACTCGGTACCGCTGGGACACGTGACGGGACTTTGTGCAATTTTCGAGCAAAATCTCTGGCATGAGAGACACGAAGAGCG